>JAAOEG020000023.1:95987-108920 GCA_011763625.2 Papilio bianor | reverse complement strand
AAGACAAAATAATCTCTTTCAGTGCGTCTCCTCCTCCGTCAATTAAAGGTAGGCAACGCATCTGCAATTGCGGATGTGTATGGGCATCGGTCACTTCGCTATTTCACCGATTTCATGTGGCCGCTTGCTCGTTTGCCACCTTGTATTATAATATAAAATAATAATAATAATAGGCCACTAAACTTACGTGAACTAATTTTCGTCTAAAATCCACATTTAATTTAGTGTTATGAGGTTAGAAATTTTCCAAAAATTTTCATGTTTCTCTAAATTTGTCGCATTGCCGCAAAATAGCATGATGCGCATGCGCTTACCAGGGTCGAAGCCGTCGTCAATGGGCAGGAGATTGTGCGCAGGCCAGGGTTGCGCGGGAGTCGAGTAGCTCTCCACCAGCAGCCCGCCCTCGTAGCCTGACACCGGCACGTACTCCACGCCGCCCACGCCGCCCACGCCTCCAACGCCACCAACGCCGCCCTGCGTCAGGTAGTGCTCGCCGCCCACCTTGTATTGCACCGCGCTACCGTGCGTGTACAGCGTCACCTCAAATAAAATCACACATCCTTATTAACCTGTCGCGCTCGAACACTACTCACACCCAACTTGTCAACTGTTTGCTAATAAATATCGTAATTGTACACTGGATTTTCTTAAGATGGATACAGATACTGTTCATAAAATAGCAATGCACTCACTTGCTGAGAGTTGGGACTGGGCGGCGCCTCGTACACGGCCTGGGACTGCGGCACCACGGAGCCGTACACGACATGCGCCCCACGCGGCAGCGACGACGACGTCAGCGTGGGGTCCGCACGGTACAGCAGCTGGCCCGGCGGCGACTCGTCCCCGCGACCACCGGCACCACCCGCGCCTGCCCCGCCACCCGCCGGTGCGCCGCCGTACAGCGTCAGCAGCTCTTTGCCCCCACCGTAGGCGCCGTAAGCGCCGCTCGCCGCGTACTGCGGACTCTGGCTGGCATACGCGTACCCGCCATGCACCGAGGTCACAGGCTGCAGGCTCGCGTACGTACTCGGTCGCGGCTCGGGCTCGCCGCGCGTCTCGTACTTCACCTGCTGGTACGCGACCCCGACCGCCTGCTGGTTGCTCAGCGATGTCGTCTGGATCATCTCGAGCGCGGCGGGGGCCGACTGCTCACCGAGGGCCGCCGCGTATTGTCGTGCTTCCACCGCGCTCGCTTCGCTCGACGCCACGTACGCTTGCATCTGTTCACTTTTGTCTTTATGGATCGAAAAGACCTCGTGGGAGTGGTCCTCCGGCTCGCCGTCTTGCGCTAATATAATGTGGTGCGGTGCGCCGTAACGCAGGGCCAGCCCTCGGCCGTAGGCGGGCCTCGGAGCGCGAGCGAATTGTGCCCCGGGCCGCTTGTCTGCGGGCGCGGCGACTGGCAGTGCGCGATACGGCTCCTGCTTAAAGGCTAGGTAGCGCGCCGTCTCCGCCTCTGCGAGCCGCAGCCGTTCCTCGTCATAGGCGTGGTGAGCGGCCCGTGCCTCGGCACTCTCCTCCATCTTGGGTGCGTACTGCATCTGCTCTGAGTCGAGCGACGTCTCGGCTGGCTCGTCCTTGACACCGTCGTCCGGCGGCAGATCGGCGGCGTCGGCAATGTGGCCTGCCGTGGTTATGGTGCGCAGGGCGCGACGAGACGTGATTACGGAGTGCGGCTCACCCCCACCCCCACCCCCGCCCGCAGCCCCGGCACCCTCGCCGCCAGCTTGCTCGCCCGACCCTCCCGTGCGCTCCTCGCTCTTCACGAGCTGGAGTGCTTCCTCGCCGACTCCCGTATCTCCCGACCCGCTCATTGCACCTCTGCCGGTATCGTTGTCTCGTTGCTCCTCGCCGGCGCGTCCCAGTGACGTCGCGTTCTCCATTTTGATTCTGCGAAAGACCAATTTGTTCATATCTTTTAAAGTCATTTTTTATTTATCGTCGGAAGGATGTAGTCGTACGGTGTCGCGCCGGAGTTAAACAAATATAGGTTCTAGTCGGAGCGGAAGAGCGGTCGGGCAAACACGGACGAGTTCAAGAGCCGGCGCCGGCGCCGCGCCCCCGCGCCTTCCCCTTTCCCGCGCCCTACTCCGACGTCATCTGTGATATATGATGTATTACTTCAGCGACCGATGGGTGAAAACGTTATTTGAAAATAAAATAAATTACTGCAAGTATTTTTGTTTGAGATAAATAGGTAGTTACTTACACATTCTAAGGGCTTACAAATTACAAGCCATGTCGCTAAACAAATCTAGAGAATTATATACGATGAAGATATTACAATGTGACATATATCTACTGATGGTTACAAAACATTTAATGAATTGGAGCAGCGAGTCGCTCCTCGCGGCGGAAGGACTGCGTCGGCCGCGCGCACCGCGGGCAAACACCGCACAGCGCAAGCGAGTCTGCACTTTCAGGACGGCCGTTTATGGTTTAATTTATCCTCTATGTTCGAGGACAAACGGACGCATGAGATTTTAAGCCTTAGACCGACGAGCTAGTGTTCAGAATGTATCGGCGGCGGCTCGCACTACTTTATGACGCCATGTTTGCTCAGCACACCGATCCCGCGATAACCACACCGGGCCCTACATCTTGTGATAACGTGTGTATTATTAAAAATATTTATCGTAGGCATTCTGACGCGACAACAGCGCGGCCGCAACGAGTCAGCCGCAGCGCCGGCCGAGTCGCCCGCGCCCACCCCAACCCGACAACGCCCGCTAACGAGCCTCCCAAATTTCACTGGAACCATTCCTTCCTCTCTTTTGCTAAATGTATTTTCAAAAACCTTAAAATGACCAAATCTCAAGTTTTCAAGAACCGGAACTTGATGAATGTACTGATTAAAGTGCGATTCTATTTAATATTATATATTCAAGCATAATAGAATATCGCCCACGAGGCTCACATATAAACACTACATTCGTTTTTTTTGTTACTTTTATAAGTGTGTCAGTTTATTTGTCAGGACACGCTAGTCTTTATGTGAGAAACCAGTAGATCGCTTAATGTAAACTTTTTATATAGTTATTAAATGTACCTATTCTATGTATGTTCCGGCTACACATATGTTCATATGTAGCATTTCACACAGTTCGGCGTAGTGCAAACTATTTAAACAGTACTATTATACTTCGCGGTGCTGTAGGTAAATTCGACACTGTCACTTTAATCGACAGTGAGACGCTGAGCTCTTTCGATATGTTATATAAACATGTAATTTTTGGTGAGTGTTTTTTTTTATATTATAATACAAGGTGGGAAACGAGCAGGCGGCCAATTGAAATCGCTGAAATAGCGTAGTGACCGGCGCTCATAGGCATTCGCTATTGCAGATGCGTTACCTACCTTTAATCGATGAAGGAGGAGACGAAATGATGATACTAGAATCCACACTTTATTATGTATCGGAACACGTTTAGTGGAATCCTCAACAACCAAATCTCAAGTAAAATCATTCTAATTAAGACGCTTGACGCTTTGCAAACTTTACGGTCTATATTATTATTCAATTGAACCTACGAAATATTGTAAATTACGAATATGAACCAGGTTTACCAAAAAACGTATCAAAATTCCCGAAACAGAATTTTGATGTTTATGATGAATCTGTAAAAAGTCGTGAATTTTATATTTATCATCTGTAGTTATCGCTGTTTTCTCTAGTTCGCGCGAATGGTTGTAATGTGGCCAAGCACTTCGTCGTACCGGTTACACGCAAAATTATTGTGGTCCCGGTAAAAAGAATATTTGCGCATTTTTGTACTTGGAGCATTATTGCGAATCTAAACGCAATAATTTGGATTATAAAAAATTACCTACTTCTGACTAAGAGGTGCTGCGAAAAACGGGCGCGTTGCTGTCTTTTATTCGGGTGCAAGCGGTTGCACGAAAACTGCGCTCCATATTATATAGACTTTAAAAGACATAAAGTACAGGAAACTAATTTACAAAGTTAGTTTACAAACTACTTGGTTTAACTTACATATGTGGAAGTGATATACATACACTCAGCGTCACAAAAATCGCACCTCTCTGAGTTTGCGCGAAAAATGGCTGCAATGGCTAGGAACGAATTATATTTATATAAATATTGGTATGTTTGAAATGGGTATTTGATAAGCTTTACATTATTAATAAAAAATCATGAAATCATTAGAACATTTATCATTATAGAGCGTCAAAAATAAACACTGTCAAATGCTCGTTAGTAAGGACGCTAGTTACACCACCTAAAAAGGGTATAAAAGGGTCGATCTGGATGAAATATGGGTCAGTCGTAATTTAGACTTTGCAGTGAACACACGTGAACAATTAACCCAAGTAAGAACAAGTAAAGATGGACACCAGCTCTGAAGAAGCCGCTCAAGTGATTGCCCTATTGCAGAAGAGTGGGAACAAATACCCCAAGAGGCTGTTGCGACCCTTGTAAGGTCTTAAGGTTTTAAGAACTTTTTTTGTATTTATTAAGTTTTTTTTTTTTTATTATTAATTTGCAAATTTGTACATACCCTGTCTTTTTCTTTAATTTCTCTCTCGTCTCGTTATAAAGTAAAATTCAATTAAAATTCCTGAAGGCTAATGAAATTACCTTTCGAATGATACCCTCAAACCACAACATTGCCACTGGCCTGTTGTGTTAAAATAGTATTTAACTTAGTTTTTTTCGGATGTGCGATTTTTTTGACGCCGAGTGTACAAGAAAAACGCACGTGAGATGAAAAAAGTCCTCTATACGTAAACATAGCAAGGGCGGCAAAGCTACAACCAAGGCATGGTGTCGTGCGTCTCCCCAGGGAAGCGGGTACATTTTTTTTTATAAAAGAAAAAGGCAAACACCGATGTGATTATAGACGCCCATGGACATCAGCACTACCAGAGGAACTATGGATGCGTTGCTGGCTTTTGAGAACGTGATAGGCTCGCTTACACGCATACATATTATAACAGCCGCTGAAAAGTTTGCTCTTTTGCCGCCATTACATCTCCGTCGGGCACGCGGCAACATTGTTTCAGATAAGTAACACCTGGAAGCTAAATTTGAGGGTTTGAAATCTACTTTAATACAGAGTTACTGCTTTAATAAATAAAAAAATCATAGACCTTAACGAAAACGTTTATCTTCATTTAAATTTCAAACTTCCTCGCGCAGCAGCAAACAGACTTATGTTCAAAACTAGAGGCGTCTATCTGTGCAATTACTAAAAAAACAATCATAAAGTACGGAAACCTTAGAGAGTATGACACGTACGCAATGATTCGATCGAGAAGTAGCAAGGCATTACTTAAATCGTGTAGTACCTAAGTCCTTCCTCTTTTCAACTGATGAAAGTCTGAAAACTAATTCAAAGATTTTTTGAAAGTATGCAAATACCTGCAAGACTTTCGCTTTACCCCAGATAATGTCCTACGGCTCTCAATAACCATAAAGATATCTACGACTTATTTTCTGAATACTTCAACTCGTAAAAATTAAGATTAAATCTATTAGTCGGCAATAAAGTCTCAGGACCCGACGGGACGGGGACGAATAAAATATCTCCGATATTTAACAAGCCTTTGTCACTAAAAATATTCCCCAATATCTGGAAATTTGCACTCGTGATACCAAATTTTAAATCAGTAAATAAAACTTATGCGAACATTATCACCCGAGAAGAATCCTAAATAGTCTTGCAAAAGTACCTATAAATGCAATATCTCCTACATAAATAATCCTTTTGTCAGAATGTGACGTCTTTGCAATAGTGTAGCAAATGATCTAGACATCTTCAATCCTAAATATGTCGTCTTCAAATAGAATGTCTCAAAAATATTCCATTGATTATATCTGTTTGTTCACTTTCCTCCATTTACCCCATTATTATTCACCATAAAATATAAAAATATAAACAAAGATGATTAAGTATACTAAGACAACTTGGTCTGCACGTCCGATTTAAAATCACTACAAGTTCTACTCGTGCTTTATTTTAAACTCTTCTTCTACGCGAGCGTTGAATATTATTTGAACCGATTATGGGTTTTCAATACATATTATCGTACAACTGAATAAAAACCTTCAACTTTAACCGGAACCGAACTACCCGCCTTCGAGCGGCTACGACGCACTTTTAAAGAAAGATTTTTGAAAGTTCATGTAATTATCTTTCCAATCACACTTTTGAAAAATGAAAACCAAAGTCCTTGCCGATATATTAAATAGCATGCTTTAACTATTCACAATAGTAGCTAAAGCAGTACAAATATTGAAATCAGACGCAGGTAGGCGTTACACGTTTGGCGTAGTAGATAGATAGACGAACTTTCGGTTGACAGAATTTGTTATTTTTTAAACTCTATTTTCGATCAAACACAAGAGCGTTCAATCACTTGTATGTCTTTCAGTCTCCACTACATACCAGATTGCAAGTTATTGTCAATTAGGTAAAAAGTGAGTACGATACTTGATATTACAATGTTTCATTTCAGAGCGCAGACGAGTAAATCTTCAAAATACAAGTTAAAGTTGCTCAAGTATGTACATTCTCTGTGGAGCATTAGTTAATTAGTAGGTTTGTACATACATCAAGGCACGGAGGGAGCCGCCGCTCACTCCGCACGGCATCTTACTGAGATACTGGTAAATACATTCAACAAGTCTAAGGTATGTTACACAAGAAAACCTTTCTAATTGTTCTGTTCAGTTTAGTTCGATTTATTGAACAAATAAGTCGGGTTATCGTATACAAAGAAAATGGGAGCGCGAGTGTTCGAAATCCCGACCCCTTTTTTTGTGACTGGAATGTCACTGTTTGCCTTGAAGAGGCATTTACAGCTTCACCGGGCTTGAGGTGGCCGAGCGCAGATGGCGCTTAGCCTAAACCTCGTTTAAGAGTAACTTAGCTCGAAGGCTCCCTCGGGAGCCTCGACTCGGGCCGTTACTTCATTATTATTACCGGATTGGTCCCGACCCTAGATGGACGTCGGACGTAACCGTAACCAGAGTTGTGGTAGGTAGATATCTTTGCTTGGTTGGTGGCGTGTTCATGTTTAAAGTTTATCAAAAACTTTCCAAAAAGCGCCTAGGGATTAACACATCTACATTATTTCGAAATGTGCCATAGCTTGTGTCCGTCGACGGTCCGCCGGCGACATTATTCATAATTCATTAAAGAAACATGTTAATAATTCATTAGAGTAAATAAAGAAAATGGCAAAACAGAGTTGTTGCAACTAATGATACGTAATTAGGAGACAAAGGGTGCGGGAGGGACGCGCGGGGGGAGACCTTTAACTCACACCTAATGATATTTAGCGTTATTATCATTACAAATACAGTTAACTATTTGAAAAATTTTTACATTTAGTAGATATAATTTGTTCGCACGCAGACGTTGCCAAAGAGCGCGCGAGCCTCGAATTGTGTGGGTACAGTGCCATTCAAATTAAAGGCAACCCGCCATTTCACAAGTGATGCTGCTCAAAACATCATTTTATGAAATTTCACGGTAGGTGTACGTAGGTACGGTGGGCGGGAAGTTGGGGCCTCTTTGAGGCGCACCCATGCTTCACCTGCCTACAGCCGCATATGAGGTAAGCAGAGCTAACGAGTTTCCATTTGGCTTGCAGCTGGTATACTTCTTCGCATCCTCTACATTTAGTTACATTTTAAAGAATTAATGAAACTGTACACATGTACACGATATGATGGTGTAAAGGTTATATTATCTATGTACATATATTTGCACCAATTTTCGGCTAAATGATGAAATAGAAGGAAAACTGTTATTATTATCGAAAAGTAAAAAGTTTGCCTTGTGACCGCAGAAAGCGGGAGCATCCTGCGATTTTGCGTATGATACATCGCGGCGCAGTCACAAACAATACTTTATCCAATACTAGCTTTCGCCCGCGACTTTGTCCGCGCGTAATAAAGAAAAACTTAGTAGATTATTACTGATTATTGATTTCTGACAAAATTTACTATTATCAAATTTTCATTCATACTTAACCATATACAATATTACGTTTAGCTGTCATTTGTGTTTTGTTATTCCGTCATTTGCCTTTTTGTAATACCACGTTTTATTGAAAATGACTATATTTATTTTTGACGAAACCGTAGAAAATAATTGAAAAAAAAGTATCCTATGTCCGTCTCCTGGTTTTAAGCTACCTCTACAGCAATTTTCAGCCAAATTGGTACAGCCGTTCTTGAGTTATAAATGGTGTAACTAACACGACTTTCTTTTATATATATAGATTACATTTAAAAGAGATAACATTAAGTATATATCTGTTTTAACGTTTTACTTACATAATGTACAAGCAATGCTCCCAGCTAGATGAAACCGTGTCCGTACGCGGACTCTCAACGGAATGTCTAAACACTTAAATTCACTCAGTCACTTAGATAACGAGTCACACAGAGCAAAACGCACCGAATCCGCAAGTGTCTGTTATGAAAATTTAATTGGAACGATAACTATGAGGATGGAGGTATTTAGCCAAACTCTACCCATCCTGATTGAACGGTTTATAAATGTTGTACCACTGGAGGTAGATCAGTACCCATGACACCGTGAGGACAGATGCTCGGCGCCGCGTTGCGCCTGCTAGAACCGCGGAGGAGCTGTCGTAGCGACCGACGCACTACACGATAAACAGTTTACTGAAATATTATTTTAAAACGTCACTTCACTGTATTCGAACACTGCTACGGCGCCTATGGTCCAACAAGTTTTTTTTTTGACAAATAAAGCAGAGCGGTGTGCGCGGACCGGCCTTGGTCACTGGCTGGGACGGCGGCGGTTGCCGAGCGTGGAGCGGCAGTGGCAGTGGCAAGCTGGCGGGCGGGCTGGCGGGAGGCACGCGCGGATTGGGGCCGACGGGGCGTGTTCGCCACGTCGCCCCCGCCGTCCCGCGCACCTCACCGCAACGCACCGCACCGCCCCGTGTGCCTCGCCGACACACGCCTCCTGCGTCCTCTCCACGCTACTCCAGTCAACTAGTGGCTACCCTCTGCCGTTTGACAAGTTCACAGATACCACTGCCCAACAACGCGCAGCGCAGGTCAGCCTGACGAAGCTACAAGCCATCAGACCCGGGATCCGTCGTCGTGTCTTTATAAGTTCTTTTAATTTGAATTTAGATAACAAATTAGTTCCATAACTTTGAAAATTAGAATTATTTTTACTTTAAAAGGTGGCAAACGAGCAAGGGATCATCTGCAATCGCCGAAATAGCGAAGCGACCGCTGACCATGGGTAGATGCGTTACCTAGCTTTAATCGATAGAGGAGGAGACGCACAGAAAGATAATGTTTTGTCCTTCCTTTGTGTCCGGTACAGCTTCAAACCCACTTCCCCTTCCCATTGTTTCTTTATAAGAAAATGGTAGTAGGGAAAACAGGACATTTTTGAGTATGTTGTTGTTGGTGTAAACGCACTGTTAAGCTTGATAGTAGTAGAAAAATTCCTTTATGTTGTTTTTATAGTCACCCGTAGGTACCCTGCTTATTAAATTAGAGACGATTTTTTTTGCGAAAGTTTAAATTTGTTGATAAATATCTACACAATAAGTGAAAACAGTTCGATAAGACAGAATAGTTGCAGAAATAAGCAACATGAACAATTGTTATGAAACGCTCCCTGCGACTGGTTTACAAAGTCACGTAATTACTCGAGATATTAAGAGATTGCAAATATTATGATATGCTTATATCTGTATGTACATTGCGCCGCATTTCTTGGTGTTGCAATCGACTCTTAGTCACTCGTTGAACTTGTACATAGTTGAAATTAATACAATGACCTGCTCCAATCTATTGATTACTCATTACAAATAGGAGTAGGCAGAGATTACGGACATCATTGACGTAAATAGATTAATTTAATTCGGTGGCCGTGCCCGGGCGCCATTAACTTTTACATGAAATCTTCGTAGATATAATGGTGCAGATATCGGACGACGGTCGTCGCAATGCATTCACTTATATCAACCACCTCTCTACATGTAGACAAACTGCGCAGAGACTTTTACGGATTGTTCTTCCAAGTATACTGCAATTCTGGCACACGACGCACTGAGTTCTGAGTTTTGTATGACATCTACTTACTTTGTTACAATATTAATAAATTATTGCATGAGAACATAAGAATAGTGTAGGTACAGGTTTTACAGCCGAACTTAATAATCCCTCTATATCCGTGAATTTATGTCAATTATACCTATCGTTGCGCGACTATTATTTTTACAACAGATCGAGAAACAATAAGCGGCGATAAGTAGCGGCTATCTTATCCGTGAGGGCTTACCATCGGACGCATCGATCACCGCTCTAATTAGCGCGATAGCATCGGTACCGCACCGGTCACGGCACCACGAGGCATGATGCGGCACCATCCGGAAGCTATCCGGCATGTCGCCGGCTCCACCAGGCAGTCATCAGTACATGACACCAAATAAACAAAACAGTGACGCAGGTGTTACGCGCACTCAGCAAACATAACATGTAACTATTCGAGTCATCGTATCTTTTTTTTAGTTACCTATGTTATATTAGTAACTTTAATATCGAGCCTTACTGACACTACTTACTATGTAACTGGCTTTTCATGGTGATCCCTTGACCGGGGTAAATATTACATGAGCTGTCTAAAACATTAGGCAGTGGCTCAGATTGCACACAACATTTTTTTTGGACTTTTTTTTGGATAAAATGATACAGTCACCAGTGATGACAACAAACGCGATCTGTCCATGTACCATAAGGTTCCATACTCTAGGAAGATCTTGAGGGACCTTGGGATCGGTCAAATGGGCCAGGTGATAAACCAAGTGACCTTTATGTTCAAATCGAGCTGCGCTATTTCCACTCGCTGCCAGCCGAGGGCCGCTCGCAACGCTATCGATGGCTCTACCAGCGATCGTAATCACCTCTACTACCTTGTAATACAATTCGTAATCTAATATAACAAATCTGCGACTTGCCTCAGTTATCACTTATTGTTTGCTGATTCAAAAATCTCGCATATTAAATTTTAACAAGTCTGTGAGGCAGCAATCACAACGACAACGACGCCTTCTACAGTACTGTGTTGTGCTCACAACACACATATCCTCTACAACACTCTCTATAACTGACATCTTGCATTGATCGTCACAAAATTGGACGCAAATTTAGGAATTGTTATGTTTTATCAACTGAGCCGTTGGCTGAATGAATCCATCCAGTCTAAAGAGACTATTTCCGGCCCCAGCTCGACATACAGTCGTTTCCTAAGCGTTTACTGTTTATAACATATGGTGGCAAAAGATCCACCAAGAGCCTCCTAAATTCGCCAATATAGCAAGGAGTCCGCTGCCCATAGATATCGGCATTTGCTGATGCCTACCTTTAATCGATAGAGCAAAGAAAGAGGATATTTCCCCTTCCTATGGTGTTGCTGGCGTTTACCACGGTTAAGTGTAACCAAGGAAAAAGTGAATATTTTTAGAAATAATGATGTATGAGAACTGAGATCACACCTAACGATCACATGTAAGCAATGACAGGAGGCTAACGAGTAATAATACGACATTCGTCATTCGAAGATGTTATCACTGAATTAGTCGGCGAGGGCGATAGCGTTAGCGCTCGATAACGATGTCACTCGCTCGAAGGATTATTTGGCGATACCAATACCTACGGCACGAAGCCGCGATAACGATTCTTGCATTTCACAGTATTTGAAGGTGTTTTGTTTTTATTATTTATCAATTAATAATCCGTATAAATCCATTACCATCGGTCGCCACTTGACACTTAAGAGAAGATGCATGTTCTAACTTACCTACAAGTTGTAATAAATAGTCAACAAAGTTAGATACGTTTGGTATAGTTTATTTTCTCGATACAAGGAACCCATGTACATCAATATAATATTTTATGAACAACTGCTCCAAAATTCATAAAATATCTTACTAGCGCGCGACACCCGACACAACGTCTTGAAACTCAGACCACAGATGAACATTGAAGCCATATTATACCTATTTATACGAGCATGTGTCCTATAGTACATCAAAGTGTAGGTGGCGCCTTTGTTTAAACACCGGAATAGACCACAATATAAACGGATCTATCCGGATTTAACCTCCAAATTTGTTTTTCGTTTTTGGAATTCCATATGAACATTTATCCATCGTTCGTACGGTAAAAGTTTCGATTATATTTATTTTTAATATATGGTCGAAGCAATCTCTGCAAATAAATTATTGTGTGAAATTAACCTATCCGCATTGGACCAGCAAACCTGGCCTAGTCACATAGAGTAGACCACAGCTACGCCGCGAGACATGTATTATGTGACAATATATGCACATAAACGTAGATAACAGATATTCAGTATCAAGATCTACATAGAGAATGTACTTGACTTGAATTCAGTCCGGATTGGTAACTGTAACGGCCCGAGCCGAGGCTCCATAGTTGCTCTGAAACGAGGTATTGGGCGTCGCGGTAGCACGTAAAAAAGATCTCGTGAAATCCCACATTATGGCCTTAAGGGAACAGAGGGGTGTAGTGAGTATGCTACTCTTCCAGGAGAGAATCCAACATAAGTCTACTACGGTGTCCTTGGGAATTGAGTCGGATCCCGTGTGTCGCCATTGCGCGACCGGCGACGTGGACACGGCCGAGCACACGCTCGCCGTGTGCACGAGCTGGGACGCCCAGCGCGCCACACTCACTGGCGCAATCGGGCGTGATCTGTCGCTGCCGGCCGTCATACGATCGATGGTCGGCAGCGAACAGAGCTGGGCCGCCGTCGCCTCGTTTTCACGCGAGGTGATGGTGGCCAAAAGAGAGGCCCTGCGGGAACGTGAACGCGCCAGCGAAACGCTGCCGCCCCGCAGGGCCCCAGCGAGGGGCCGTCGGCGTGCGAGATACGCCGCGGCGGC
>JAAOEG020000023.1:54724-94294 GCA_011763625.2 Papilio bianor | reverse complement strand
GCCGGGAGTCCCACACGAAACCGTCCCTGCTGCCCCCGCAGCACGGACGGCGAAGTGCGTAAATGCATTCCCCGCGAAAACAAAAAAAAAAAAAAAAAATACTACGGTGTCCTCTCTGGGACACGATGTGTGCATACAGCATTCCTCTCTGAAAAGAAAAAAAGGTTTAGGCTAAGCGCCATCTGCTTTCGGGCATCTCAAGCCCGGCGACGCTGTAGATGCCTCTTTAAGGCAAACAGTGAAAAAAGTGACAAGTCACAAAATAAAATCGAATTTAGTTTCATTAGTCCACGCAGACCTCGTTGTCGGTTTTTCCTATTGCACTGAAACTCTATTCCGAGTAGACGGCACGTTGCATCCACTATGTCGCCGCGTTATTTAGGATTTGTTGAGACTCATCGAACAGGGCATTACGAAGTCGGCCAGTCGGCGTGTCTGCAGTGTGCCGGGATGGTGGGGTGGTGACCAGTGGTGATCAGAGGACTGGTTGTGATCACATTCAGTGCAGGGAAGTGGCCGAGTTCGATCACCCGGAGGCCGCCGAAGGCTAGCTGCGGACGCTTATCAGCGTCCACTTGACGTGCTTATAGCTGCAACCCGTCTCCCCCGCCCCGCACACTGCCTCGTGACTCACCAATAGTTCCTGATTCACGTAGTAATTCACAGAGTATATTTTATTATAAACACTATTATTATATTAATATTTTGTTATAAACACTCTATAACTTCCAGGATTCAGAAAGACTAACTCACAAGACGATTGAATTCAATGTGTATGTTTAAAACCATGTTTCTTCTTATTCCGTAAGGAAAGACCGTATAGGAAGACTTAAAAGTTTCATATTTTTTATTTATAAAATGTCGACATGTTAGATATAGAGATAACGTTTCAAACGGAAATATATTGCTAACTTCAATTCTCTGAAATGATAAATTGGTTTGTCTGAATACAAAATGACAAGATGACACGATATTAAAGTGAGATGAAGCGCCTCCCGCTCCCCGCGAACTGACAGGCTGTCAATGATCACGGGGCAGATAACGCACATCATCGCGAAGGGTTTGAGACCTCGAGACCTGGGAGTGCGGCTGCGAGCGCAGGACCGCTCGCAGCCGTCGCAGTACGCACAGCGCGCCAATTCAACACCAATACTTTTATCATGGCCATTAGTTGTTCTTTTCTTCATAATAAATCGAAAGAAAATTTAAAAAATCGAATAGCCAAACCAGCCTTTTCACTTTTGTAATGAGATACCCTCCTGCTTTGACGTATACAGTGAATGGACCATGAACTTTCAGTTCATAGTACACTCACCATCTTTACGCCATCTATCTTCCTTGGCTGTTTGTGAGGCAGTCAGTGACATTGGTGTATATTATAACGTTGAAGTAATTTCAGGCCGAGGACGGCAGAGGGGGGGGGGGGGTGAGAGCGAACGCAAACAGTCGTCGCGTTGTGTACACACGGGCCCGCGCCGCCCGCGCCTCGCGCCCTCGCTGCGCCCCGGGATTACAGCGCGCTCGGTGTGACTGTATGCATAGCCGTTATCAGCCACCAACGTGCCCCGCTACCCCGCGCCCCTCCCCCGCGCTACTTCGCTTCATGACGTAGCCACTCCACATTGTCACTAAAATAGCTTTAGTGACAACTTTTTTATCACAAGGCACATCTATACAATCTTATAGAAGTTTCTATTCACACGTGTCTGCTGTCATGCTATAAACAAAGACACAGTGTGGCGAGACTGCGGTGAAACTGGTTGCTACGATTCCTTTACACTGTGCACAGCGAGGGTACACATAATAATATGTAAGCTAGACTATAGGTCCATAAAATAAGACGGCCACCGCTCCGAAGCAGTACCCGAAGAGGCCTGGCGACCGTTGATGCTTCTGTACCGCCCGGAGCAAGGGGCCGGCCACAATCTATGGTCTATTTTCACTCTTGTTAGTAGGCGCGTTTCCATCAACACCAGTCACAGGCAGCACGCGGCGGGCTCCGGGCGACGGGCGAAAGGCGAGCCATGTGAATTTCGTTCCTATCAATACTGACGTTATCTAACGCGGCCAGGTTTTGGTTATCTATAGATAAACATATTTATTGCACTTCGGCTAGCGTTTGGTCAATCATGGCCCTACCAGGTGGCATGAGGACGCATGAGACACGCATCATGAGTGCGAAACATGCAAAAATGTATTTTGGTAAAGCTTCATACTTGCCGCAGGACGGCGTTAATTACGTAATATACTAAGGTACCTCGTATATCTTGTACCAATCAAATGTCGTTGATCGCAATATAATTCGATTTAGTTATACCAAAAGCTGTAACACATCAAATAAACAAAAGTTGATGATAAAACGAAGAGCAAGAGGAGACGTTTGCCATCCTCTACCATCTCACAGAGCAGCTCAACTCTCCTGTAACATTAGGGTATTTGTACTCGCTTCTTCCTGCCTGAATATCGTAGTCTCAACAACACTTGTGCAATATCTTTCAAAGTTTATAAGATTTCCGCGCTGCAGGAGGCGGAGCGGAGACGATCTTTCAGTCGATAGCAACTGGTGAGTACGCCGAGGCGACACGCGGTCGGATTGGCGGGTCAGTGGTTTTAGAAAGGACACACGCAGCACTCACAAGCACACACATCGACACGCAAACGCGTAGCGTCCAGTGTACGGTCTGCAAACTTATTCCTCCATAGTTATTTTTTCCTAAATAATTTAATGTGTCACATCGGCTGATTAAAACGTCTAGGAGGTCGCCGAGCAACGCAAACACGGTACCCCGGTGCTCTAGAGCCAAGCGTGAGCGGGCGTCGACCCGGCCGCGAGAGCGTCATGGCGAGCTTCCTTCAGATATGCAAAATGTTATCTCGTTTATCTTAACTATGCGTTAATGTGAGACTGGTTATCTTAGAGTTCCGATAATCGTATCTAACAGATACAGTATCTAGCGGAGCGGCGCGGCCGGGAGCCGGGAGCTGCCGTATCGCGATACCATCCCTGATACGTGCTAATTATCAGATAGAAGCCGACAGATTTGATTATGAGAGCGCATCGTTTCATTACTGCGTGTGCGGGCGAGCGTGCGCCCGCGGGAGTGGTGCAGTGCGTGCAGTGTGTGCAGTGCGGCGCAGTGTGGTGCAGTGTGTAGTGCGTGAAGTGCGGGGCGTGCGGCACCGCGGGGCGGAGCGCGGCGGGGCGGGGCGGACGGGATCCGTTCGCTCCGGATAGGCGACACATCGACGGATTATCGACGTGGCCGCCCGACCTCGGCGATCTTATCAGTTGTTTTTTCGTCGAACATTTTCCGTGGAAAGCGGCGACGGGGCGCGATGGCCGCCGATAAGCCGCCATATTGTTTCAGCGCTAAGTCTCCTGCCCGCGGCCCGCTCGCCGTCCCCCGCGGCCGCTGAATCACGCGGCGGCGACGTGCGCAGCGCCGCGTTTCTCGCTACGGTCGAGTACTGACTCAACGAAAGACAGACGTGCCCGACGTGCCCGACTTGCTCTAAACGGCTGCGCTACACTTGTAACATACGCCTTCAAGTACACTCATAGTACATGATATTGAGAACTCGACACTCGAGCTGTATGTACGTCATAAACGCAACTGTGCGGTACAGGTACATGCAGCGGGCTGGTACAGGCGGTGCCATGTCTCCAGAGACCCACTCACACTCACACGTGTTTGTTTCTCAGAACTCAAGCATGCGACTTAGGTAATTTTGTACCTTGGATCTGATTACAATTCTTAATTCATAACAATAAAGTCATTATAAAATTATCAATGAATAAATACAAAATAATAAAACAATTATATGTTAGACTTGCTGATTCTCGCGACTTCGTCCGTGTATATTTTAAAAGTCCATAAAAAAGTTTCACTCACATTGTGAGGAGTGTTTATGTATAATAACATTGTTAACTAAATTTGCTAAAAGAATAAAATCTTTCCATACACATTTTCATTTCCAATTTAGACCATTAGGGATTGAATTTTATGAAATTCATTTATAATAATAAAGGCCTAAAAAAACTTTCAAAACCTCGTATCTACACTGTCCACCAAGACATTAAAAAAATATAAGAACCGGACATTGTGAATTAAATATTTCCGCTGCTTCTATCTCAGTTGTCAAGTTAACCAAGTGAACTCAAGTCATTATAGTCGCGGTGTGCACCATGTTCATTAAATTGTAATAAGCTCCCTCTATTGTTAAACAGTGTCACACAATAACAACATTAAAATATACAATACACTACAATTATATTGGTAATGTATATTTAAGTAATTAACCAGTATTTTTATGTATAAATTGTCTACATAGCTTCATCATACATTTGTCAATCATAATGTGTTTCAAATGTCATATTTTGAACTCAACATTTATACGAGTAATAATTCAGGACATCTATCGGAAAATTTGTTAAATATTTTAAATAAACCAATTATGCCGACATGTAGGGATGTTCATGCAACAAAAATATCGGTGCGATATATCGTAGACATATCGTTTTTACCTATTTTTCGTATTTACCTAGTCTAAATATTAGATAAATTGGGCTAAAGTTTATTCCAGAGATTCGGAGTCGTTTTTAGCTGTTGCGAGGAATATATGTATATCCAATAGTGTTTCTTTATCTGATAAAATGTTTCGATTTTAAACATCGATACTAGATTAATTGATAATATCGGGTGGAAGCGATATTTTGTATGCATATATCGATATTTAATGAAACATCGATATATTTCTTAGACTCCCATCAACATGTGCTTTTGTTTATTTAGTAACAGTCAACGCTATTGTTTAGCCGTAAACATATCTGAAGTAGGGTTGTAACGGAACTCCGCCTCCGCTTCCACAAGTGCGGAACTTTCGCATGAAATAGAACCTCCGCATCCGCATTCGCTTCAGCACTTTTGGATGCGGAGTTATAACGGAGGTTTACCATGGCTTACAAAATAAGGGAACTACTCTTTTTTATACTTCTATTCGGTTGAGTGTTGAATTCGATGAAGAGAAAACGATAAGTGAAGATACTGATACTGATAACAATCCCACGATATGAAAATAGCTAATAATTGATGATTACATAAAACAAAAGAACATAACGAATACAGTTAATGTGCTTGAGATACAACAATAAACACATATCACAGTGTTTGTTCCTCTCGTTCAGCTTACTTCAACGACGTCAAGTTTACTATGAAAGTGAACATATGTTTAGTGACTAGTATAATTTATGAACATTTGCGAAATCGATTGGAAGGTGACATAGCCGCAAAACGTTTATAAAATACTAATAGCGTTTATTTAATGTTGGTTCCTAATAAAGCTTACCTATATAAAAATTGTATAGTGTGACAAGGTTATCTGACTCGGTAAAAGAAGTGCTGCTATTGCGATTAGTTCTGTCAGAAAATATTTATAACCATTGGCATTGAAAATGGAAAACCTAACAAGACAGCTACAGTACGACAAGTACTTTGGACACATTTTCGAAGGTGACAGAGGGCGCTATGAGCTATCATAATTTAGTTTGTCTTATGCCCACCGGGTCAGACAACTTGATTGTTCTATAATATCCACTAACCTGTGCGTCAAATAAATACCATCTTATTACATTCTATTTTAATTTTAAATTTCGATGTTAAGTAGTAAGTAACGTATTTACCAAGCGAAACGTTGATGTACATAATCATGATTATATATACAATGAAAAAAATTCTTAAATAAATTATGATTTGGTACATTTTTCAACTCCACCCCCGGTTCCGTTAACCTCCGCATTCGCTGTGGCACTTCAACTCCGCATCCGTATCAATTTTCGCTAAAATGGCCTCCGTTACAACCCTAATCTGAAGATAAGTAGGCCTTTTCTTCTCTGTAACTATACTTAACTAAAATTTTAAATACGGCAGCTTAGAAGAATGTATGTTAGAAAGCACCTCCAAAATGGCTCGACGAATCTCGCTAGAATTTGGCACAAATGAAAAGCATAGTCTGAATTAAAAAAATAAAAAATTGACGAAAAAAGTTCGAAACACTTATTTAATTATTTGTAATGAATGAAAAATGTTTGTGGTCAAGTTAATATACTGGAGGAATAAAATCCCTCGGTACAAACTTTCACTCCATGCTTTAGACCTTAAAGGAATGAATTCCGTCAAATCCATTTGTAGTGCTTTCCGACGTTGTAGATACGAATTCTAAACACCCAGCTCTTTTTTAGATATTTGTTCAATTTTAAATCAACAATATCATTTCATATGTATTCGCTACCTAAGTTAAGTTTGACAACGCCATAGTTAACCCTGGCACAGGACCCTTAGTTGACCTTATGCATAGCTTGAATTTCTTCGCAGATATATGCAGGTTGTATCACGATGTTTTCCTTACCGTAAAAACATTGGTTACTATAATAAGAAATTCGAAGACAGGCGTGAAGTGAAAGCAATTCCATGTTTCGTTTGATGGGCGTGCGTTCTGGAGGCCTAATTTTAGTCCACTCCCCCTTTCCGACCCCAAAGAATCGGAAAGGGACGAGGATTCGGCGTGTGTTGGGATACATAGGTTTGAGAATCACTCTCTTTCTGTGCATCCCCTCCTCTGTAGATTAAAAGTAGGCAGCGCATCTGCGAATGCGGATGTCTATGGGCAGCTGTCGCTCCGCTGTTTTGGCGAATTCTGGAAACCGCTTGCTGTTTGTCGATTTAATACTATAAAAAAGGTCATGAATGAAAAAGCACATTGGTAGACGGCGGAATCGAACCTACACTTATAGATTACGGTGCGATCCGGTCCGGCTTTACAACTTGTCATATTATATTTAAGTGTAAAGAATGCATAAATATTATTGACATTTTTGTGATCAACATGTAATTACAATTCGTTGCCGTGGGTCGTTACTTTAATTACTCATATTTATTTTAAATATAATTAGTTAAAATGAAGCCGCGCTTATTGGCCGTTTCAGATGTGATTTTCACACCTTTTGCCGTCACATGACACTATGCAGCGAGTGCAAGCGTTTGCTTATGTGGCGAAGTCACGCAGAAAACATCGAGGTGTTGCGTGAGGCCGTTGACTTTTTCGCTTTAGGAAAAAATGGTAGCACAAAAACGAAACATCTGTAAAATTTGATTTATTATATCTCTCCATTTGCTTATCGTAAAATATTTACACAGACGTGTAGGGCGGCGGCGGACGGCGGGGAGAGAACTTTCTACCGCCCCCGCCCACCGCCCGCCGCGCCCCTTCTCTATACTCTATAACATAATAATATGCAAAAAATATTCACTATTACTTAGATAGATTGTGTCGTATCGCGACACCAGACTCAATTCGGCTTCAAACAGAGAGGATTCAGATCTATGAGCGTAGGCTGACACCGCGCCCCCACGCCTCCGCGCCCTCGACCCTCGCGTTGCTGCATCACGTGGACCCACGTATGTTACGTCCAGAACACAATGGGCATACAAAATCCAATAGTAATATTAAATACACGTACAGTGGCGTTTGTGCGCGGTGTTACAGAAACAGTTCACAAAAAATTATCTCTCGCACCTCGCAACGAGTTTAAATTTCTTCGTATTGATGTTAAATATAAAAACAAGATATTTTTAAAACATGAATATATTGAATTTCGAAGAAACCGTAATTAAAAGTGGCTTTCCATCGTTTATTTGTGGATTAAATACCGTCAACCGACGTCAACGTACATTAACTTCATTATTCTAACACATGTATTTTTGTCTTTTTTATAGTCCTATACAGGGTGAGAGGCGGGGCGGTGAGCTACGCTCTTCATGAACAAACACATTCGTATAAATTTGTGGAATGCTTTCGAAGTCATGGAGTTATCTAGCGTTTCATTACTTACTAAATAATATCAATAAAATTTATTATCAACGAACAGCCTTCTCGCTATTATAATTATTATTAACATAGGTTAAGTGAATGCGCCGAGCCGAATACGACATAGGAATGTGCGGGAGCGTGTGCCCGCGCCGGCTCCCGCCACGGCTGTCGGCCGCAGACTGACGCCGCGGACCGACGCCGCCGACTGACGCTCGACACGGCGGCGCTGCGCATGCGCGTTCACAGACAAATTTTTGGTACGATTGTACTATAAGACTACATAAATAATATAAAAATGTTCACTATAGCTCAAGTCTCGATAAAACCGACCGCCCCCGGCTACGGCGGCGGGCGACCGGGCGAGCGGGCGACAAGGCGAGTGATTCAGCTGGCCAGCGAAACGGTGGTGCCGCGCTCGCCGCTCTCGGCTCGCCGGTACTCCTCCTCGTACATGTGCGCTGCGTGGGCGGCGTGAGCGGCGTGGGCGGCGTGCGCCGCTTGCACGGCGTGGGTGGCATGCGCGGCGTGGGCGTGCGCGTGCGCGGGCGGCGGCTCGTCCAGCTTGATGGCGTGCTGCACGTAGTAGCCGAGCGCCAGCGCCGCGCGGCTCTCTGCGTTGCCGACGCTGATCACGCCCGGGCCGCTGTCCACTGTAAACGACAACGAATTACGATTATTTTTGCTGTCTAAGTAATTTATTATGTGGAAGTAATCGGAGCATTGATTACATTTGTATGAACAGTAGATCTTACACTTACACATGTTCTCTAGTTTGACAGTAGAGGGCCCTGCGTTTGAGACGGTGAGTGGCGTGTGCGCGCCGTGACCGCCGTGTGCGCCGTGCGTGCCGTGTGTGGCGTGTGCGCTGTGTGTGGTATGCGCGCCGTGCGAGCCGTGCGAATTGCTTTTACTGAGATTCCTTTCTCCCTTCATAGAATTCTTTGGTTTTCGCTTCCTCGTCTGAAAGTATACCAAAAAGCTTTGATAAAAACTGTATGGAACGGTTGGCACAATGTTAATATTTATGTATATACTAGTGTAGACGGGAACCGTCTCTACTTTCGAGGTCAAACTCGTCTGTATGACCTTCCGGAATATCTCTATATCTATGACAAATTTAACGGACACCAATACACGTGAAGAGGAAATAAACATCCGGACTCACAACTCCCTCCGTTGTAGTGCTGCTCTGCACAAGGTGCTAGTGTCAAAGCTATTAAGCAGAGGAACCAAGATCCGGATTTACAAAACTGTAATAAGACTGATCTTGCAGTGAGCCTTGGACACTGACTTGTAAAGAGGAGGAAATGCTTTTGGTGGAGGAAAGAAAAGTCATGTAAGATCCTGGGCCCGACGCGGAGGGATGATGGTACTTTCAGAGTCCGACACAATAAAGAAATCGAAACGCTGATGGGCGAACCGAATATCGTGGGAGAAGCCAAAGCCCATAAGACTCCGATGGCTGGGCCACATGTTGAGGATGGGGGATGAGCGCGGTGCCAATGCGGCGTATCTCGGTGTCGGCCGACCCAGGTACCGCTGGAGAGACGCCGTGGAGCGAGACGTACAAGCTCTCCAAGCATACCACTGGCAGGAGATGGTGCAGGATAGGCCGCGGTGGCGTTCTCTGGTGTCGGAGGCCAGGACTTACTGTGGGTCGCTGCGCCAGCGGAGTGAATAAGTAAGTATGACAAATTTCATCGAAATCCCTTCAGGAGTTTAGGCGACAAACTCTAACAAACTATCGCATTTATAATATTAGTAAGATAACGTCATCTTGTCACGTCTGCGTGATAGCGTTATATAGGATCTCCTATATGTTTCGAAGGCGCCCGGCTTTGCACGACAAGTAAAGTTTATCTACTTTGGATGTTTTAGAAGGGGATGCAGCCCGAAATTAAGGGTATTAAAGTGTACCTGTATGGAGTCCTTCTTCATGGCGAGCGGGCGGTTGATGCCGTGCAGCTTGTAGTAGAGACCACAAGCGTTGCACACGGTCTCGCCGTGCACATTGCGCCGCCACAGCGACGTGGTGGAAGTGCCGCAGTTGGTGCACGTCAGCCCGGGCCGCTTGCTGCCCATCTGCACATGCACACTACGCGTCTCAATCGGAGCCGCCGCCACAACAGCTGCTAGACAGAGCGTCAACGTCCATGACTTATTTACTACATCTATCGTACTTTCAGTTCGATATTGCGTCAATATTTGTACAAAATACTTGATACTATTGCATGGGGTCGTCGCTCGGTCCGCTAAAGCGAAGCCGTGTGGCCGGGGGCTGAGTCAACGAGTCACGGCTTGGTCGGCAGTGACCGTTTACTTTAGACGACATGCAGTTAGTGATAGTTATAATGAGGCCGTTGACTCAGTTGCATGCATTAGAGAGTCGGTAATGTTAGCACGGGAACGATGAGAGTTAGTGAGCGGAGGGATAGGTGAGGGGAATGAGGCGGGGAGGGAGGGGTTGGGGGGGGCCACGTACCCCTTTCTTCTGTTTGTAGTCGGGAGGGGTGGAGGCGGCGAGCGGCGCGGCGGGCGCGGGCTGCAGCGCTAGCGGCGCCACGCCGCTATAGCCCTGGAGGAGGAAGCCCTTGTAGAGATCCGCGCCCGGCGGGGCCCCCTCCGCGGCCACTGCAACCAACACAAGCGTAACTACGTCGGGCGCGGATGTCTGGGCGTGCGGGGCGGGCGGGGCGTGCGGGCGGGGCGGGGACGCGGTTCGGGTTAGTCAGACGTGGGCTGCGTACGTCGGGCGCGGGCGGGGCGGCCGCGTGCCGCTGACGTACCAGCCGCCGGGGCTGCTTCAGCGGACGGTTCATGCCGTTCATCTTGTTGTAGAGGCCGCACGCGTTGCAGAGGTAGTGGCCGGTGCCGTCGCGCCGCCACAGCGGCGTGTGGATGGCGCCGCAGTTGACGCACTCGCGCCCGACCGTGAAAAACTCCGCCATCTCGACTGCGCAACACACCACCGCCGCGTGAGCGCTGGCCCCGACCGCCGACCGCTAGGCTGATACTATGCATGTCATTCCGATCCCCGGCACTGCCACTTGTGCCACGTCCACATACCATACACACAACCCTTTCGTCGACCTCCGTCGTCATAGCTCAAACTCATACAATATCTTTAGTAGATAGACTCTCGACCGAAAAGAATAGACGCAACCAATCTTTCAACAATGGATTTTATAAGGAGCGTTTGCGTGAACGTTGGCCTACGATGTGCGGCGTGCGGCGAGGCCGCACCCGCAGCCCCACCGCGAGCACAGCTGTGAACTCCGTGCGGGTGACGCAGTGACCTTCGCCCGGCCCGATGCGATTGTTTACAGCTAATCAATGTCAGATGACGCGTCCCGCGATCTCTTTACAGAGCGAAGACAACGAACAACCTTGGCAATGGTTCGCATTGTATCACGTAACATTGCTGAGTATGCTGCAGGACGGCGCGCGCACGTGCGCCCGCACACGGAAGTGACACTCACGCGCATGTCGGTTGATGACGTTGTTATCATTGAATACATGGTAAGTCGCATTCAGAGCCAAAGCTTGAAAAGTTAGCTAGCAGCATAGCGACGCTGCGAGGTGAAACGCGGCAGGGCGGCGGCGCGGCAGACGCGGCAGCCGCGTGTCCACGCTATAGATGGGCCACGTCATCGAAATCGTAAATCGACAGGCGTCGCGTCGGGGATGAAATTCAATAGCGGCAATGCAGCATGTGTTAGCTACAACAGATTATAGTGACCGAATAGGCGGTCGTTATCGGGCCGGGACATCGATAATGGCGCGCCTAATGTGTGTGCGGCTGCGCAGCCTGGCCCGACTCACACGCCGCGCCGCGTCGCCTCGCACCGGGTCCACGAGCATTTTTATACTTACACATGGAATGGAGGTATTAATTACCAGGTAAACTTTTAACTTTGATTTTAATGCCTGCTGTAAACAATGATTAAAGCGTAAGAATTATGATTCGCTTTGACTCGACTGTAATATTCGCATGTAAGCAACCTCACGTTCGAGACAAATGTTTGCTGGAGTTGGAGTGTTTGACACACCAGCCTTTGTACAATAACTGTAAATGGTATTGTCAACGTGGTAACTTCCTTGCACAGACGCACACGATGTATTTTATTGTATTGGGTTCGGAAAATCATTTTGTTTATTTTTACAAAATTAAAGACTATTTTCGTACAATTAATTAATATATTTTTATAATTATTTATTATCCATTCTGAATTCGATAAATTTAAGCTGTGAAAGCTTGTCCTCACGTGTTGTTATCCGCCGACATCCATTAACTAACGTATTTTTTTATCTTTCAGGAAGTTTTGCATCTTCGTTCCTGTGGTACTATTAACATATATTTGCCAGACGCTTCGGTTAATTTATTTAACGTTATTTATATCTTTTTATAGTAAAATATTCTTATTGCTCTCCATATTTAATAGGGCAGCAAACAAAAACTAGTGCGTATATTAATTTGACACTGTTCACACAAAAGCATCGTTATGCCAGCTCTTATAATATGTAATGATGATGCCGCATACTATCAACTCGGGTCTGACAATACAAATAAAACTGTGTCGGGAAAAAAGTAAATTACCTTCCGAATGACCCAACAGATGAAGTGATGTTAATGTGAGCAAGTCGGTGTCAATTACATCCTTTAATTGTATTATAACTAAAAATAAAGAATTCAGAAATTATTAAAGACAAGCCGTAATACATCTTATTCAGGGGCAGGTAGTGGAGGAAGACGAGCGCGTGTGTGCGTACGTGACGTCATCGGCCAGCCGGACGCGGCACGTGCCTTATCCGACAACACAACATAAACGGAATGAGATTTTAATGTACTTAAAAGGAATGACTTCATTTGGAGAGGCGACGTTTGGTTTTTTGTCGGGACTTGCACAAACAGCCCGTCCGGTCGCGCCCCGCGCTCTCCCCGCGCTCTCCCCGCGCCCCACCTACCACACATTACGTCACGAACGTCGATTACGTTGTAGCGCAGACTGCTGACTGCTGACTGTTGACTGGTGCGAACAACCAATCGCTATCCAATCAATCCCGTTCAAATCAGTTCGTTCATCAAACTACTCGTGGACTTACACTCTGCCTTCTCTTAGCTCCTCGCTCATCGAATGCAAGAGGCATTAGACGGAAAATTACTTCAGATTAAAAGATGTCTCGAAAACAACAATAGTTGAAAGGCGCGTCGCACTCGGGCGCGGCATTGGTTTTGTCCAACCTTACATATTCGTCGCTTTCCTTCAAAAATGTGGATATGTGACGACCGACAACGCGACGCGACCTCATTTAAATATATGCGAATATCAGCCGCTAATTATCCGATAGCAGCCGCCGCCGTGCCGCCGCTCGCGCTCTGCTAGTCTGCCAACCGGTATCTACATACATTAATTCAACTTTGTCAGCGATGATAAATTTATTAAACGCACTGTTGCGAAAAACGCTGCAAATATATTTACATTAATTCAAGTGTAATTCAGAAGCAAATGCGAAGTAGTAGGCTATGAAAACTTGTAGACGCCTGCGCAGGCACAGCGCGAATCTGCTTGTAACCGACGTGGAACCAGCACGGAACCATTTGTACCTAACTAGATCATACTTTCATACACATATGTACTTGTGAAGAGCGACAACGTCGTAAAGCCGTCTCATTGTCACATGCTCGTATCTATATAATAAAAACGCAGTGACGACACCTATTCTATTATTATTTTTAACCGTTGACGACACTTAACACTTGACTTTTTGTAACAAACTATTAATTATTTAATGGGCAAAGCCGAGGCAGAGCCCGTCGAAGATAGATGAAGGTTAAGTGTCGCTGAAAAAGTGTAAGGGCGCGGACGCGGCGCGGGGGAAGGGCGTGGGTTAAGCGGCGCGGGGTTGTAGGGTGAAACAGCTCAATCACCTTATGGCAAAAGGCCGACTTTACTATACGAAGACTAATAAACCCCGTGAGCTTATTACAGCGAGCGCCTCTTGAGGAGTTTAACCTAGTTTATTTATAAGATTTATAAGTATAAAGAGTAACGTTTATAACACATGGTACTGTTAGATATCAGGAAAACGGTAGAAAAATGTTTTCAATTACCGATATGTTTTTTATAACAAACACATATACAGTATGGAAATGAGCGTTTGGTGTGACCATACATACACGCGCTAGCCACCCTGCGCACTGCAGGCCGGAATTGCAAAACACAAGACGCCGGCGACTCGGCAGCCCGGGGAGGCGGCTATAATACCCCCCTCGCCGCCCTTCCCCTGTTGCGCTCACCGAGTTTCGTAATGACATGCGAAAGTATCAGCCCTCGTCGTCGTACACAAATAAATAAAATGCAAAATAAAATAAAATTAGAAATCACAAGGAACATAAAAAAATATCTATGATTGTGTAGCCTGGGTAATGAAAGAGGTCATCGGCGCACACCACAACTGTGTCGCGTTCAGCGGTGAAACCACGTGTCAATGTTGTGCGGTGGAGTCAAGTCGCGGTCGAATTCTTGTTTATATTTAAGGTTGTGTCCTTGCTTCAGTGTTAAGTGTATGTCTGAGTAATGGCTTTGGTGTACTCACTGGCACTGAGGCTGGCAGCGGCGGACAACTGCGGCCTTCGCGCGTCCAGCGCCCACGCCTCCTGCAACACGAACCTCCGTCAGTGCCGTCGGTGCCGTCAATGCGGCCCCGCGCTGCCACTAGCTGCTAGCTTGCGATGCAGCACGGGGCTGCACTAAGCGGCAGAACTTATCGGTGTTACAAACACTACAGTAGGTACTTCTCATCCAGTTATTGTGAAATAATACCACCCTCCCATAGATCACCTAATTCTACATGCATTTCAAAAATAATTTAACTTTCACTGTCGTGATGAACGAAAGATGGTCCTAAAAAACTGAACGGGTCATGAGAGAGACCGTTACTTGTGGGTATTTGTAGGTAACAAGTATTGAGTTGCAGAGAGACTTATTCAAACTATTCGTTCTTCTGTATAATACAAAAGTAATGTTGAGCTCTCGCGCATTTGACAATAGGTGTGTTATTTCGGAATCATGCACTGTTAAAGGTTACGCTATGTGTATATCAGCCGCACTCGGAGTCCGCGGCCGTGTGGACTGCGCACTACTCAGTGTGCACTGCCACTCACCTGGTGCGGGTAGCCACCGCCTAACGGCTGCGGCGCGTACGCGGTCTGCCGGTGTACGAAGGCGCCGCCGAAGCGTGCGCTGAAAGCGGGCAGCGCGCCCCCCGCGCCACCACCCGCACTCCCGCCGGTGCCCTCGCTCTCCGCCGGCTCGTACTCCTCCAACACGCCGCTGCTATAGTTCGGCGACCCACCTGAAGCAACAGCCGATAAAGATTAGTTATAATAAATCGTCTGGCGCGTGCCTCCGCATAGCTTATGGAAAGTCCTAAGTGTACCTGCGCTGGATGTCCACATCTGCGTCTGGGGCAGGTCCGCGCCGTTGCCGAAATAAGGCGAGCCGGCGGCATACCCACAGCGCGCGTACGCCGCGCCTGCGCCGCCGCCTGCTCCTGAACCCGCGTTCACGCTCGAACTGCATACACATAAACCAGTTAATAAAGATGGCCAACAACACCAGCTTAGCATATGAACTGGGCGCAAATAAACAATATATACAATCCTTGGTTGGCCATTTTTAATAAATTTTACTTCAATTATTGAATTAACTCACTAGTTCTCGATCTAAGTCTGTCTAGTTCTAGCTATGCGTCATCGCCCATCCACCTGCGATCGATCCTGCCGAAGCGACGGGCGACACCTTACAGTTTATTTTTATATTCACAATCTATTTGTTTTAATTTTATGAATATGAATAAGCGTTCCGTCGATATTGCAACAGTCGTCCGGACGGGAGCGGCAGACGCACGCCGCTGCCTTACACACTTCGCAGAAACGCCACCCGACACCGGCGCCCGGCACGGCACCGCAGCCTCCCCGCTTTCCCTCCTGAATATTCCCTTACATGTTCATCAATGGCTCATCGCCTTTCCTCTGGGCAGAACGGTGATCTTACTGTCGAGGGGCCATTACTTCTGCCTGTATAGCCGTCACGCTTCACTTATCCCGTTCCGTCGGTATTATCAATATTTGACATGAACGAACATTTTCGTTAGGAATAAAGGTAAAAGCGATAGTACTAACAATATTCGCGACATTTCATGTAACTAAATGGAGTTTATGAACCCTGTGCTGGATACTGACAATTGTTGTTGGTTTTACCACAGACAGCAGAATGTTACACCTTGAGCAGGGAACTTTAGTAGCGTGTAGTACGTGCATAAACATGTAGGGCGCATGCATAGGAAATCGATGTATACCTAGATGTATAGCTACCAGTACCCGTGACTTGTAGTTGCATAATAACAACGGCGCAGTGCCCCCGCCCCCCGGCCTCCGCCCGCGCCCTGCCGGCGGGCGGCGGGCTGCGGCGCGGACGTGTGTAATGGCATAACGGTGCGGAAAGGTTTATTAGGTCAGGCTGGTGCGTGTAGTGGGGGGGGGGAGGACGGCGGGGGGCGACGGGCTAGAACAATGGCGAGCCGCTGCCACGGTGGAAAGCCTAACCGATCGTAAACTGAACGATGTTTCAATAATGCCTTCAGAAATCCGCTCTCGGCACTCGCGATTCTTACTAAAATAACTTAACCTTAATTTTAAATATCAAAATCTCTACTGACTAATAATTTCGAAAACATCGAAAAAAAGATTTGACAATGAAAAACAAATTAAGGCTAGTGTAATGTAAAGTCGTAGTTTTATACCGATGTCACACTACCACAATTAGTTGAAATCACTATTTTAGTGATTTTCTGTATCCGATTGCTCATTTGTCAACTTGTGTTATGATAAGACAGTACAAGTGTTATAGGTTCTATGTAAATAGTAACCATACAGGTACATATATTCTTGATAATAATATCATGTCCTCATCAAGGAGCCGTAGGTCGACAGGAAGAGGCTCATTGCTCGCGGATCGGCCACGCGTCACGCGGGGAGGGCACACGGAGACGCGGGCGCGCACGTGCGGCCGCCCGCACGCGTCACGCTCGCCGGGACTGGACGTTAAGAACCGTGCTACAAAAACAAAGACAGACATAATCAGGGCCGACCGCGACCGCGAGACCTGGCCCTGTTTGCACAAATCGGTCCCGCTTCGGGATCCCCGGACCCTACGCAAACACACCACTCGAAACACTTAAGCCGTCACTCGAGCGAACAAAAAACAACACGTACAAATTTGAAAACGATCCGAGGACTCTCGAGACGTGTAAAACGACGAGTTAGAGAGTCTGCCTCCACAAAAAGTGACAAAACACATAGCGCCGCACCTGACCGCACCCCTCCCGCCGCTCCCGCCTCATCCCACCGTGCACATTAATTGTACCCGAAGTAAGGAATGGGCCTCGAGATGAAACAAGCGAGACATCTGGAAGTGACGTGCGCGCAGAGACGGCAGAAGTAAAACGCTGGAGTTAAAGTGTGCGGCTTACAACCGGCGACCGACTCGTATCAGTTTACTACTACTACGAGACGTATGTGATAACTCGCGTGCGCGATAGCGTTTATGAATGAGAGAGAGATTAGAGCCAGCGGATAAGCCGGTGATAACGAGCGGGCGCCGCCGCAGCCCACCGCAGCCTCGCCGTAGTTCCGCGGACGCGTCTTTTGCAACAAGCAGTGTGAGCACACGGTAAAAGCTCAATAATGCTACTGATGTTTATTTGTTTGTTGTGTGGGTACATGTGGCGCATGTCGCGCATGTCACGCTAGGCGGCGGCGTCAAGCGGGCGGATATCGCGCGTCAAGCGCCGCTTCACGTCGCTTCATCGCTTAGTAGTTGAAACGAAGCGGGTCACTTTTCATGTAGTTATTTATTAATTTTAGAGCTAATAAGTTCGTCGTCATGCGAGATGTGAAACGTTGCCGGGCTGAGTACTTGAGGTATTCGATATTCGGTCTTAATACCTACTGTTTTAAGACATCGTAATAAGAAGGGCATGAGCGATGCCTAGAGCTGCACGAGCGCGCTGCGCGGCCGGTGTCCTGTGACAAACTCCCACGCCCTCCTCGCTCGACACATCCGGCACCATAGCTCGACATTAACACGTCAGGAATATAATATTTATTATTACAATTACATAAATATGGGACCATTTAAATCGTTAAGGCTGCAAAATCTTATCACTGAATCGAAAAGCAATACTCCTCTGCCAGTACACTCTCTGGATACAAGCTACTTTGTGCTGCGGCACTAGGTCTCGCCCCGCGCTTCGCACCCCTCGCCCCGCGCCCCACCGCCGGCCCGCACACTGATGGCCTCACGTTTTGCGACTTATCGCATTAACGAGCTCCACTTTCTTCAGCGAACAAACAAACCGACGTTTTTACGTCGTTTTGATACAACAAAAAGGTTCGAAGACGAAGGCTGTGTTTGCGCGAGCGGCCCGTCCCCGTCTCCGTTTGCTCGTCGACTTAGCACCTCTCAATAAATCATTGCCGGGATCGAGAGAGGCGGACGATCACGGTGCGCGGGGAACAGCGCCAGTACCATCGCTCGCATCCTTTCAAAAGGGAAAATATTATATTCAGCTCTGTAGTCATGCAGACATGCCACGCGGCACACATCCACAATGTATTTAGATTATCTGACTGACAAACAGACAGAAAATTTAGAAGTTGGTTTTTGTTATTACATACATACCCTACAATTTTATTAACTGTAGAGAATGTTTAAAAGTACGCAAAGCCTTTAAAAGAAAGTGTAGTCAAGTCGACAGCGAGGTGTTTGCGCCGATGAGCGCGCACAGCGCGAGGTGTGCGCGAGTCGTCGATGTGTGCGTATGCGCGGCCGCGGCGCGATAAGGAGCGTTGGGGGCCGATGCCGAGTTAGCGTCGTGCGATAAATGGATGTCAAGCGAGGAGCGAGGCCCGATCGATCGTCGTTAACTAACTAGCAAATCAGCGAGAGACACACGTCTGTATCACCTATCACAAAAGATCTTTAAAACTACGTCACAAAATTAAAATACACAACATTCATTGCTTTCCCATAGTAGCTTTGCAGTATTAGCAGGACTAGCGAAGTTGCCCCTTTACTACCGAATAACGTTTATAGTTTTGTGGTGCACTTTGCTAAGATAATGTTACTCCTTCCAATTTGTTCTTTGGCTCAGTAATTTCAATCTATTTCAAGACATGTTACCTATTTTATACTGAAAATGTAGTAGTTCACTTAAGTAGTGCAATAAAATAAATGTGTGTGTGCTCGCACAGCTACAGGCACAGGTCGTAGGGCAGCTGACACAATAACACACATTGTAATAAATTGTTGTTGTAGGCACAACTTGCAACAATATTGCACCACACACTCGCTGTGAATGCAGCCTTTGTATCAACTTCCATAGTAGCACTGAGTCTTCATTCAAACCACCCCTTGCTCTGTTCTAAGAACTTCGATTAAGTCCAGAATGGTGCGTATTAATTCAGGTCAGTAGTCGTTGCGCCAGACCGGCATCAATCAATAAATATTACTTTTGTTCAAGATGGAATCAACAGCTGTGAAATCACGAGTCGACTACACAGGGCTATGGCAGTCACCTCTATAAGTGTACGCGAATCCTTCAAGTTCGCGCTACGGTTTTGACATCGATGTGTTCGAGACAAGTGAGACATGAAGTACGTGTATTTAGTCATACGCCTAGACGAGTGCGCGGTCCATCGAAGTAAGGGTTGACTCGACGAATTACGACCCTAACGTTGTTTGTAGTTCGCCGCCAGTTACTGCAGAGGTTACGTAGTTACATTTATTTGAAGGTTGAGAGCCCTGATATTTTGTCAAATGCTGTTTGCACGACGATTGGAAGTTAATTAGTCGTAAATACAAACAGTCATTAAGCGACCGCCGCCCCGCGCCGCCCTGCGCGCTACACGACCAGAATAAACAACAGATGATGTATTTAAGAACAATTAGTAGATATATGCATCTATTTGCACGGGCAACGGCCCTTACACAATACCTAGACGTGATGTCAAACTATACCTTCTATCTTTTATGTTTGAACTTTATATGATATTGAAATTTCGCTCAGAAATTGTTGCTTCGGAGTTTATTACGGATATATAATACACCATTATATGATCTCTTACTTGGGTATATGAACCATGTGTAAATCTAGATTAATGAACGTTTGTTCACGGAGCTGTACGGTTCTGAACTAATGTCCAAATGATTCATATTTATGTCGGAAAATTTACAGCCGAGAAGGATTGTTTTTAATGTAACATGTTATAATGTGTATAAGAATACGACGCACTGCAAATGCTTCGGGAAAGAAAGATATTTGCACAAATTGCTCAATAAAAAGGAGTCTGTGTCTTGTATTAATTTCGTAGCAGGTACCATCCCATTACTCCTACGTACTCAGTGGAAAATATAATAAATATGTCAACAGTGCACACATTATTGACTTCTTAATGAAAAAAGTATTATAAACAATTGATTCATTATCGTGGCGGGGTGCGGAGTGCGGGGTGCGGAGTGCGGGGTGCGGGCCGCGGGCTGCCGTGTGGCACGTAGCGGCCGCGCGGCACGTCCGCGTTGCGCAGTGCCGCGCACCACGCACCGCCCCCCGCCGCCCCCCGCCTCGCACTGCACCGCGCTCCCACACTGATACTGCTACACTTTGAATCCTCTCCATAATTACCACAAACCAAAGGTGAAAAGCGCATGTTCCGTGTCGACTATACGTGTCATATCGCCTCGGCCGCCGCCGTCGCTCCGTGTCGCGCAGCACGGCACGTGTCGCCCATCGCCCTTTGAGGATTCATTCATTTTTTACGGCGTAACCTCGCGTTCGAGTTGATATACACGAGAAATCTAAAGGAAGCAATTTGATTTTAGAAACACGATAATACATCGAGTTATCTAATCCAATGGCTCCCATCCTTGGTGGAGTTTGGAACCTCCTAGCAAAAACCCGCAACAATCGTGACCCACCCCACAATTGAGGGTCTTACAACGGGGGTGTATAATATTAGTAACTAATAATATATCTCTTCTTTATTATTAGAGAGGAAAAAAAACATTCAACGGCTGATCTATTCAAAATATCACTATGACGAATCTCAGGACGATTCAATCGTCCATTAATTGTAGGCGAGGCGCGGGGCACGGGGTGAGGGGCGAGGGCGGGGGACGCGCCTGTCGCCTGCAGCCTTATCGCTGCTTGCAACACATCGCGACATGCACTATCTTTTGCTTGCGTATTTACATATTTCTCACATCTCACGTTAGTTAATCTATACGTGATAATCGAAACTATATCCAAGCTTCATTGAAATTTTTCGCAGTACCTTGTTACTTTATGACACAGTCGCAGGTAAAGTGAAAATCGGGTGAAACCTTCCTCAAAGAAAAATGGTTAAGAAGTATACGTAAGTGTGGATCAGGTCCAGCAGTGGACAACTTCGGCCGAGAGTTGTATCATGTGTCTGGGGAGGGACAACAAACCCTTGTCGATGAGGTTGGGCGCTAATGTTACTCGTATGTATTAAGAGACATAACAAAATCTATACTAAAGGACTGCTTAAGTACTTCAAACGGCTCTAAGTTAAAGGAGCCCGCTCACTCCTCAATAGGTGAGTTGTGCATAAACTTTTAATATCGCCAAGGGGTATGAAGTTGCCGAGCCGTGTAACGTTTGGCGAACATGCGGCGGCAGCGGCGGCCGCGGCGGCCACAACTCACCACAAACAACGTTTTCCTCGTAGTATGTACATAATTAGTTGCCTCATATTGTTCTTTATGCCACACATTCCGGAACCTTTGTTATTTTTCCCGAATATTGTTGTGGTTATTATACTTATACTTGTTTAAAGTAACTTATTTAAACGACCCTTTGCGGTTTGACTTTGCTTGGATATGTTTGACTTTCTTTACAGACATGTTACAGGTTGCATCACGGTTTTCCCTTCACTGTCAGAACGTTCAAACTATATGTGTAGTATTATTGTAATTGTCTGTGGTGTAAACATAACTTTTTTACGTTGGTATCATGTTATACATACGCAGCAGGAAAAACCTGGACTCGTAGTGCTTGGGACGAAACCCGAGTTTTTGTTACTACAAAACTTACATAAATTGATTGGGGGTACCGGTTAACAGTTAACGGTTAACGGGCATCGGGCAAGCCGCCACGGTAAGTGCAATCTTCATGCAAACTATGAAGAAATGTTTTTACTTGCGATATCATGAGTTGCGAAAAACGTGATAACATTTAAGTAAAATTATTAAAATAACCGTACAACTTGATTGCCCCGATATTGGTACTGAGGGACCTTGTTTACCTTTGACGATATGCATCAATATAAGTATTACGATAGTGGCACTCTACATTAATAATTTGCCAAACACATCTAGTAACTGGCCTCGCAGCTACAATTCGCGTGTACGCAGAATCCCGGAGCTGATGCAGCGATGCGTGTGCTGATTGCACGGCTTGCGGCGGCGTTCGCCTCACAACCACACTTCAGTGTATCGATACACAAGAAATAATCTCTTTGAAAGCAACGAGGACGTATTTGCGATTCTATCTGTATTATTATAGTTATAACTGTCTATAATAATGTTTGCAAATGTATTGTAATGCACGATTCATCCCAAAATAGATCCCACAAATAGGGAAAAACTTTGTTTATTTCTAACAAGTCTTTTATAATTTGTTTGTATAACGATGTTGTGCTCGGAACTTATTGTTGTACGAGTGTAGTCTCGAATGGCAAGCGCAGCGAACGCGGTATACCGTGCGGCATGGGAGTGATGCGACCGGGTGTGCGGTTCGACCCAAGCGTACTCGCTCGGCGTGCTGGCTGACTGCAGCAAACCGAATACACATCATTGGATTATCTTCTATTTATATTCGCTTTCAGGGCGGTTTGCTGCAGGCCTAAGCTGCACCGGCGGTAGGATATTGGTAAAGTTCGACTCATTCTTTCGTTATACCTACATTTGAATTTTGTACTTCAGACGCACCGCGTCCGAATGAGCTATATCCGATCGTTTGTTATAGCTGTTAACGTGGAGCGGGACAGACGGTGCGAGGCGAGACGAGGCGAGGGCGACGGTCGCCTTGTGTTTACAGTAATAATGCGCAAACAATAGCCTAATTACTAATAGCTAATGGCGAGCAAACAGCGCGCCGCCGCTGACTGCCGCAGCGGGATAACCCGCATCGAATTCAATGTATTCATTCTATTTATATAACAGAGATAAAAACTATCTTATACTTAAAGTTCGATCAAACCACGATCGGTTTACTGATTTCAGAGTTTGCAGGCATGGTTCATAGTTTATATAAATATTAGCTTTTGGCCGCGACTCCGTCCGCGCGAAATTAAAAAAAACCTGTTAAGGCTATTAACATAGACAATTGTGTTTTCTTCTCGGCGTTTTGTGCCAAATGAGATAGAGATTTGTTGAGTCGTAAGCACAAACTATAAAGCTATTATTTACAAAACTGGTTGGTATGGCAAAAGTCGGAAAAGTTTATTTTATGTCGAGTATTTACCACTATTAACTTGATATGTCGCAAGACTTCGTGCCGATTTGGACAACATTAGTGTTCGCCAATTGCTCCACATCCACACTCAACTGTTATTCAGTATCAAAAAACATGTTTAGTGTACTTGACAGCCCTATGAACTTTATATAAAATTATCTTTAACTCTCTAATATAATTCAAATAATATAATTAGCATTGTTTAAAAAAAGGTCTTAATTAAACAAAAACCTGATTCTAATACTCGAAAACAGCAACAAAGAAATTTAGCAACGAAAAAACAATTTATGGCGAGTTAGATTTGAACTCGTTGTTCTGAGTAATTAATAACAACCTTTTGTCCTAAAGTTATGTAACTGTATGACTTTTGTGTCGATGTAATATACCCTGTGACTCTTCAGGGAAGAAGACGAACCGAATCACCCAATATAATTTACATACATACATACAATACAATACAATACCCACATATGTACGTCAAAAACAATTTTACATATGCGTTAAAAAATTCTCCCACTTTTTGCTAGTCGGGTAGACAAACATTACTGTACTTTTCAGTCGGGTAAAAACTAATTTTAATCAGCTATTTATCGATATTTACCGTATGAATTAAGTACATATTATAATTTGATGGAGTGAACGCTTTAACACAACTATGAGATATCTTTACACATTTTTACTAGAACTTGTCGGTAAATCTGAATATTGACAGTAGTTTGGGCACGTACAGTACAGTAACTTGTATTTACATCCATTATATTATAAAGATTTAGTTCTTAAAATGATATTTATATAGCTAGCTAAGTCTCGAGATTTTACAATGTGGACGTAATCGGATCGTCGCAGTAGCATTTGGCACGGAGGCGAGGGCACGGGGCGCGGGGTGCGGGGCGCGATGCGTACTACGAACTCCGCTATCGCCTCAATGAACGCAATCGCAGCTGATAGCAGCAGATTGGTGCTGTCGTGCCTTGTTCTGAGACCTAGCGCCCCCAGCGACTTCACCCGCCGTGGCGGAGGTCGCAGTGCGTCCACATGCGATGTTTTCAAATAAGGCGAACTTTTCAAATTACCGTTTTAAACTTCAGTGACAAGAGGCAAACGATAAATGTCTGGTTATGGGTGATTGAGATAAATAGCCACGTTCCTCAGCGCAGGATGCAAGAGGAACGCGGTTTGCGCCCTTCGTTCGCAGAGTGGATACTCACCCGTCGCCGTGGTGATCATGGCTGTAGGCGGGCGGCGGCGCGTAGGGCTCGTAGTGCAGGCGCGGCGGGCTGCGCTCGGGGCTGCGCGTGCGTGCGTACTCGCCCTTGAAGAGCGGCTCGTCCAGCGCGTAGGCCTGCATGTCGCGCGCGTGTGCCGGCCGCAGCTCCTGGTAGCAGGCGGCCGGGGGCGGGCTGTCGCCGCACTCCGCCTCGCCCTCTGCAACACGCGCTCATTGGTCGCCGCAACGGGGCACGGGGCGCGGCGCGCGGCCATCCGCTCCAGTCGCCCTCCGCCCGCGCGCCGGCGACGCTCCGCTGCGCGCGCCGAGTGCTCGATGCGTGCCACTCGGAGCGTCGCCGCTTCGCTTTACGATGGACGTCCAGACGAGGACCCGATCGTGTCATGTTAGATTCGTGGAACGGGTACCGTATATTTAGCATAACGTAGGGGTTTGGAGTGACGCGACGCGCGAGCATCCTCGGTGCTCGGAACTCACCTTTCATGCAATTGTTGTTAACCTCCGCTATGAGCGCGTCCAGCTCGATGGTTTCGGCGCGGTGCCAGGCGCCGGGCCAGGCGTCGTGCAGCATGCTCACTGGTTCACTACGTACCGCACGGTGCGGCGTGCTGCTCGCGCGACTGTCGTGCGTACACTGGCGCCTGTGCGCGCCGACGGAGCGGTGAGCGCGCTCGCCGCAAGTCGCGCGCGGGGCGGGGGGTGCGGCGAGCGGCAAACGACGGGCGGCGGGGCGCGGTACGGCCGCATCCGATCTAGTTTTATTCGGCGGGCAACCAATGGGCTCCCGGACTGGGCGAGGGGAAGCGATCGTATTATACACCATTTATACATACGATCCTTTGTCTTGTCCAGCGCACACCCGCCGCCCGCCGCCCGCCGCACGCCGCTGAACCTATGGCCGGCCCCGATCGATCTTGTAAATACAGCGTTATATGTATAAAGCGAACACCGATGGGTGAATATTAAATAAATCGTTTGTCAATGTGGCATATGTTAGATGATTACCTAATTATTATATTACGTAATGGTGGGTAAACCTCAGTCCCAGGCGAGTCATAAGAATGAGAGACGCACTGCCGCATCTGCTTTGCTACTCGCTTGGGACGAGGGGAGAGATGAAGGCTGGTAGAATGTTGTCAATTCGTTTTGCGGCGCCCAGACGCTGCCCCTAAAATACAAATGGAGTACTGCCTCTTTGCGGGGTAAGGGGTTGGACCGCTGAGACAAGAGGTCTGATCCGAATGACGCTGGAACGTGGTTCCCACTGGATTGTACAAAAGGACGATCGTTTAAGACGCCTCCAAAGTGTACCGAGAATACACCGATGAAGCCAGGCACAAATAATTTCCTCGGGTATTACGGTTAAACTAAGAGTAAGATGAGGTGCATTTTCCCAAATGGATGAAATATATTCTAAAATCTCTAGCACTAGTAAATCTAGTAAATCACGAGCTGCTTGGTAATAAAGAAAACTGTCGTAGTTAGTAACAAAAAAAGGATTCTAAGACACGATCAACGTTCAGGTTAAAAGTATGAGCAAAAAAGGTAATCTGTCGTCGAGGGCGCAGGGCAGAGAGTCGGTAGTTTAGAGCTATAGCTGAGCGGGCACGGCCCGCGGCTTCGCGATTGTCATTTTACAAGTTTTCCGTGAAGAGCGCATAAAGATGTCGCGCGCACATGCCGGCCGCCACGCTCCCGGGAACCTATAAATTTTATCGCATTAGCGAAGATACGGCAGCGCCCCGCGGCGCGCACGGCACGACGTCCCGGCCGCAGACATAGGCAACCCGGCCGCCGCCCCGCTGTCTCCATGCCGTCTCATCGCTCGCCTCAGAGTCACAACTCCGACATGTGTTTCCTAATCCGTTTGTGTGTTTGGATTAGTAGAGTCAAAATATTTTTCAACTTTTGTCATCGCAAGAACAAATGGACAGCGAGCTGTTTTTTGTGGTCCGCTTTTTTTTATACTACATGGTAACCGGGAAAGCGGCTACTTGGTGAGCAATACCATCAAAATGTGTGCTGAATGAAGGGTCTGCTGCCCGTTGGCATCTGACACAGACGCGTTGTCTTCTTTTATTACAATTTTAAGATAAAGCACAGAAAAGGGACATTTTCCTTTCCTATCAACGTAAAGATGAGGAAAAGTTTTCCTTATTGGATGATTCGACACGAGGATGAGGTCTAGATTTGGAATACTTAAGTACCAGAATCCCCACCGACCTAATGACTAAAAAATAAAGTGTGCATTTGCATGCACAGAGATACGATACCGTAAGAATGACCATAGAAAACATAGCAGTCTCGCTGAATCCAATGCGTCTTTTATCGTTTCACACCATGATATGCATATGAAGCATGTTCTTTGCTCGACCCCTGTCGCGCTGGAGGTGGAGACTATTCATAGGTGAACTCGTAAATTGCCGAAACTAAGTGGCAGTGAATGACGTCACGCGTACCTGCCGCGCCCGCGCCCCGCGCACATTGTATTACTCACCTGACTCGACCCTTTATCTAGAAAGCTAGTGCAAAAGATTATGGCTATTGTAGCGGCGAATGACGAGCCTCGGAAATAGCTAATGACTCGTGTTCCGGGAATGCGAGCCTTATAGCCGGCGAGCTCCCGCCGACCGCGCCACCCGCGCCGCACCTGCAGTCCCGTGGTGGTTCCGGGATGACGGCGCTTTGTTGACGCGGTGCGCTACGTTCCGCTTCGGAGCGTGGCCGCGCCTCTTCAGCTTGGCCATACAAGATGTTATTAAATGCGTTTATGAGACAATGGCAAGCTTCTCAAAAAATTTAAGATATGGATTTTTTAGAATTACGATACGTACATATGCCCGTTAACCACAAAATTTTTACTTCTGCTTTTAGTATAGCCGTGACAACGAGCACCTTGTGCTACTGCTGCTGCTACCGCTATCTTTGTACAAAGTACAACCGATCTAGAATGGTCGTCGTCCAACACAAAAGCGTCAGTCGCAGATCGCTATCGATCGACACTGCGGCTGCCATTACATCGGGTTAGTACATTATGCCCACGTATCCCACATCGATGTCTTGGGGTCACATTGGTTGTTTATTTAAGGTTGCGAGTCCTAATTAATACCCTTATTTTGATCATGTACGTGTATGTATGTATTTGAGCAATATATAAAAGGCAGTCGAACTAAAACTGTAACGAGTAACGAGCTAATTAATCGAAGCGTGAACGAATATGTGCCCCGCACACCGCGCGCGCCCCTCCAACCGCTGCTCGCTGCTCGCCGCCCGCCGCCCGCCGCCTGCCGTCCGCGTGGCGTGTCGCTAGCGTCGATCGAACCTCGTAGCAAACATCAAACAATAACATTTCCATTCCATCGATAAGCAGTAAACAGTCCGCTGGTAAGTTGTCGTGGTTGCGGCGAGAACGGACCGCGGGTGGTGCGCGGGGGCGCGCGGAGTGCGGACAGAGAGCGGTTAAATAAATAAGATATTAATATTTCGAAGCGCGGAGCGGAGGTCACGCGTTATCAGCGCGCAGCCGTGCCCCGCTGCCCGCCATCCGCCGCACGCCCCGCAGGCCGCCCCGCAGGCCGCCGCGCCGCGCTACAACACCACGCTCCATTCAATTCTAACGAGTAAACCACATTACATTCTGTTGCATTATCGCTGATTAAAATGATAGCTCTCCGCTGCTGGAAGTCAGGGGGGCTGGTGGTTCGCTCCCCGACCTCAACTTATTTGCCAATAACGGGGTACCTTAGGACAACTATGGAATTTCAGAGTAATGGAGGAAAATATATTATATTTTTTCCAATAAACTTCCCAAGCGTTTCGAGGGTTTGGGAATACCGTCTTTGTTTTTGAGAACATAAATAGATTATATTTCAGACCGCAACGTCTCATTGTAATATGTATATGTACATATGTAGGGACATCTCAAAGAATACGCGGCTGGGATTATTAAAGTACAACTTTAGACGTCAACCTACTAATTGTACTTTTTTGTATATTATAAGGAGGAAAAATAAAGGCGACCTGAATTTGCCGAAATAGCGAAGCAATCGGTGTCCATAGACATCCGCAATTGCAAATGTGCTGTCTACCTTAATTGAGGGACGACGACACGCACAGAAGGAAAATATTTCCCGCAATAGAGGACAGCTTCTGTGTGATCGTGGTATTGCGGTGGGCGAGCGAGCTGCGAGTTGTTGCTGGCGATTTTTTTTGTGACTGGAACGTCACTGTTTGCCTTGAAGAGGCATTTACAGTTTCACCGGACGTGAGGTGTCCGAGAGCAGATGGCGCTTAACCTAAACTTCGTTTAAGAGTAACTAAGCTAGCGGGCTCTCTCAAGAACTTCGGCTCGGGCCGTTACTTCGTTATTATTAAAGAATTGGTGTTGCTTGCGACCACTGTTAAAACTGTACTTGCTGTTTCCTTCGTTGGGATAGAGAGCCATATTAAGTAAACAGATGGAAAGACGTGCTTACATCTTTCCATCCATATTCAACGTTCAGCAAACGCAGTATTTTTATAAGATGTGTTCTAATAATGTAAGACTAATTACAAAGTTTTTCTTACGTATTTTCATTAAGTTTAACATTAGATATATAAACAAGTGTTCAATAGTAAAGACATAAGTTAATAGATGAGCTCGTTAAGCCGCCTAATGACAAGTGGCTGAGGACGCGACGCGACCACTGTGTACACACAATCGCACTCACTTATTGGAACTTTTAATACTTATTATTCAGTTTTGAATGGACGACTGTCGACTAATTCTCACAATAAATTAATGAATAAATAAAATAGTTACCTTCGTGTGTGTGTGCGTGTAAGGCACTCTATTTAAATCATATTACTTAATAACTTTTATTTCAAAAGATATTCAGCGAACACATTAAGATATTTAAAGTGTCAAGTAAACTCGCGTATTGCCAAAGAGAAAAAAATGACTAGAGTATACATATGTGGTATATCGCGAGTATGTGTTTTCTTAATGTAGGAAAAACAGCCTTGGGGTACCGTCACACATGGGAGCTGCATGTCAGGTGAGTCGGGCTGACTCTATAGTGTTCACCAAACCTAACATGGGTCCCATATATAGAAGTACTCTCTGGTATTGCTTCGTGGGTGTGTTCTCAGCAATTATGCTTTGCCTTCTAGCAGTTTTTTAGCAGCTTTAGCTCCGTGAGTCTATTACATCGACTTTTGCCTGTTTCTATTCGGCACGCCGTAATTTATTTAGTACTGCGGCGGCGTATTCTTTCAATTTATTCCGTGCTTCTCCTGTTTTAGCATGTTAACCACCATATTTTTGACCGCTGTTGGTGCTATACCTTTCACTAGGTCTTCACGCTCCGTGGAATAGGCTGGACAAACAAAGAACAAGAGTTCTGCGTCCTCCAGTTCTTCGCACCCATGTGGGCAATCAGGGAGATAGACAAAGCGGTGTAGATATGCCCGGTAGCATCCATGGCCCGTCAACATTGGTGTGAGGTAACAGGTCACATCCCCATGCATACTTTTTTTTGCTAATTATTCAATGAATTTATGTGTCAATCGGCAATTTGTTGATTAGTCCCACTCCTGCTGCCATGATATGATAATTTTGCTTCTTGCTATGTCTAGTGTTTTGTTTCTTATACGTTCAGATCGCTTCTTCTGCTGAACAAAAGTTTTCTCTCCACCGCAATCAGATGTACGGGTGTAGCACCGGTGATGACGCATGCATGCTTATGTATAGGTGTGTGGGTGTACACACACCCACACACCTATAAAACAAACCGCAAACACACGTTTGCGTATGGGAGTTTCGACTACCTTGACATTGTCAAAAATACGAGTATAACGAGTTGATGATATCCAAATTATTACGATTTGTAAAACGTTGTGTATGTAAACCTGCAATGAAACGTATAACCAAACCGCAGTCGCGCGCCCCCCGCCCCCCGCCCCGCCATCCGTCGCGCTCCCCGCGACCCATGCCCCGGGCCCCGCGCCCCGCGTCCCGCTCCTCTCTCTCACTGATAAAATACATCATAATTTATTAAAAGCGTTATCGCTGAAACAACAGACAAAAATTATTTTAGTGATTTGTAAATGCTTTCTGTCAAAACCTTTTTTTTATTGTTTATACTGTTCACAGAGTCCGTTGCATGTTGCAGAGGGCTGAGCTCGGGGCTGCGGGGCGACGGGACCTAGGAGTTGCAATCGTAATACTCGATCTTACAATTGACTACTTTATGATGTGGTCGCCGAACATTTCGAGAAAGGTATATATTTGGCGAGGTCAGTATCAGTTATATCTGACGAGAAAAGCCCTCTCATTTATTTGCGGAATATGGTCGTAAGCAGTATAAGTCAGGGATATATGAATGGTTTAATTAAAGGTAATTTGATGGCAGTGATATTGTAACCGCTGTGCCAGTGCGGTGCGAGCGCCTCGCCGTGCCGCAAGAGCCGCGCCGCGTAATCTGCTGCTCACTGATGACCTCTTCAAACAAAAAAAAATGTTATCTGAACAATAATATAGATAACTGTATAAACAATTTTTAATGACGGAACTTTGTTACGTACCGTTACTTGTAAGTTTTGATTCGTCGACAAAACTGAGAACATTTTAAGTAAGTAGGTACCTACTGGAACCGTAGCATTTCTATTCTTTTCGTTAGCACACAAGATGAGTTTCTATAGAAGGCACCGCGCCCCGCATCCCATACCCAGTCTGATTTAAGTTTAAAGTCTACAAAGACAAGAAAAGACAATTCGGTTCGGATTCGTCTTGGAGAACAAGGGTTCAAGGTTCAGGAGTTAAGGGTCCGGCAGAGCGCGCGCGGGTGTGAGGGGCTCGAGAGGAGTGCGGCGCGGGGTCAGCGCGGGCGCACGTTATCGCATTCCCGCCCGTCGCCGCCACCCGCCACCCACCGCCCGCCGCCCGGCGCTCGCCGCCGTCGCAACAACAACTAGACCGACCGCTCGACGAACAACGCTCAACCGCTACACTTCACCTGACGATACTATATCATAACAATGTGATCTGCTCATATCTCTTATGATGTCTCTGTCGATCTCTCGGCTGACCAGTGTGCAACAGTAAAAAGCTCGTCGAGTGCAATACCATGACCACACAGATGGCAAGCGTCAATTGGAAGTAATTCCACATCGCGTCCGATGACCACGTGGAGGTGTCCCGGAGGCCCAATACTCTTACACTTCTCGCTCTTTTCTTATAAAGACAATATGGGCAGGGGAATAGGTCTCGGCAGGGGAAAGGACGGCAGTAATGGGCCAATTGACGTTCAAAAAGAAATTAAACCAAGTAACCAATATACACCAGAATCGACTTTTGTTAAGTTGCTTACATATTGCTCTGTTAAAAAATTTATAATATCAAAGTTATTGAAATTTTATCTTGAAAAGTTTAAATAGCTTTCGGTTAAGCTTCGGTGATACCATCCCTTAATAATAGCATTGTAAACGTCAGCGCCCTGCCCGCGACCTCAAGTTACGGTATCTGATTACATTCTGAACCATTTTTTCACAAAAAAAAATACGTAAACTAATAAGATAACTTGTAGTTATATCCTTTGGCGCTTTACAAAATAAAACGTGAGTTAATTGAGATCGCTGTGTAGATGACAGTTGTACAACCAAAGAATACGTAAACTAGGAATTAAATTATTTCTTAACTTAATGTTAAGTGAATTTTGCAAAGAAACAGTTATGTTCCATAAACTGAAACATTTTATTTTAATTTCAGAAAAATCAAGTTATTGTAGGAACAGCCTAATACAATAAATACCTTTTCATTTGTCGCTCCTTGTCCATTCTGCTCTACCTCCGGCTAGTTTATTTCAAAATATTCTAATGACCATTATTTGTCATCTCCATTGCATCATCTTACCTTTTCACCTTTTCTTATGTACTGGATACCACTTTGTCTCAGTGTTCGTCCGTGATCATTTCCATTTCAGTGTCTATGCTGGCCTCACTCTATCTTTACCTTCCGTTATTTTTCCTTATTTCATCATCATTAACTTACTTGCTCCCACTTACGTCCCCACTGATAGTTTCGTGTTGACTCTAACTTATGGGTACTCTAAGGGACTTCTTATTAGTTTGTTATTAATTCCATCCCTTAGTTAATATCTTAAACAGCTTCTATAGTTATTGAGTTGTTGTTCTATTGTTGTTGAGTTGACATATATGTATTTGATTTGTTTAAAGATCATTTTCTTAAAGGGCTTTAACATGCGTATGTATATGCTGCATTGCATGGTAGCAACCATACATTCTTCACTAGAAACCTGTTTCCAATGTCCAAGTAAAAGGCTAGATAAGTAACATACAAAAATTAACCACCACATAAAAGTTCCGGTTAAAATATAGTTAAAACGTCTAATCATGGGTGTCAGTTTGTTACCTAGGTATAAGTTCGAGACTGCAACGTCGCATTTAAATTTTACGGAACACGAGATTCTTTCCAATCCGGTAATAATAACGAGGTAATGGCCCGAGCCGAGGTTCTTGAGGGAGCCCTCGAGCTTAGTTACTCTTAAACGAGGTTTAGGCTAAGCGCCATCTGCGCTCGGCCATCTCAAGCCGGGTTAAGCTGTAAATGCCTCTTCTAGGCAAACAGTGTCTATCCAATCACAAAAAATGAGATATTTTTAACTTAATCACTTTCACAAAAACATTTACAAGACTTCTTTTATGTTTTAAAAATTGTAAAGAGACAAAATTTTTTTTTTACAAATCGATGATTCTTCTTTGTAAGAAGACATAAGGCGAATATCTCACAATTTTTACTTTTAACTAACTAATACTATAAATTTAGGAGGTTATATGGATGGATGTTTGCTAAAAGGTACGAAGTAGGTTGTACTTAATATAGAACACACAGTCTACTTACTATGTTTCTTTTATAATTTCGTGCGGAGGAAGTCGCGGGCAAAAGCTAATAAAAAATAAAAAAATACATAAAAAACTTGGCACTCAAAATGACTCATCATTAAATATTTCCACGCCATTCAATTATAAAAAAAAACATCTTATTCCACGTCAAAGAATAGATCCATTTTTAATATTATTCAGAATATACAAAAACGATTAATGACCTAAACCTTCAAATAACCTCCTTGTCTGACGGCCGATCCAATCTATAGTTGACATTTTATATATCAGTTACCAGCTATTTTAAAGATTGTGAAACGCCTACGATTACTTCATAACAAACTTAGGTATCAGAATTTGCAAGCAGCTTATCCGTAACATTGTTTGGACATTGTGAAACAGGCTCTGAAATTTACCCTTAAAGATCCTTTGCTTGGATTTATTTGTTCGTTAGTGGATATTTAATTGCCTGATCGGTGAAAATGCGAGAAATCTGTGTTCGCGCTTATACGTTCGGAAGAAGACTTGAGGTGGTTTTTTTATCATTCCAATTCGTTATCAATAAATTTCCCACCAGTTTCCGGTGAAAAGCAACTTGGTTACGCCTTTTTTTCATCTGCACACCTACGGTAACTGACTTCAAATATCATTGTGTTTCCACGTGTAGCATTAAAGTACTTATTTGTCACATTTAAGGGAAACCTGAACCGTTTATTACTGCGAAAACGTTCGTTTCTGTGTTAATTTGCAACACGTATCGATGATCTAGCGTTAACATTGTGTTAGGAACAAGTCATTTCGTATTCAGTTTGACTTCTTTATACGTTTTTGACTTAAGTTTAACACAAGCGACACATCTCGCTCACTCCGATCTCATTTCAATAGGATAGGAATCGCTTTGGCAACTTCGACGTTAGATTTGTCCACTTCAAGGCAACTTTCGAGTTTGAAAAATGAAAATAAATGTATTATTATTTAAATTTTTAGCACTTGGTTAAACAGCAGTGGTCTTTTAATAAGTAAATAAGAATATGTGTTAGGTAAATAGGTGGGTTTTTTAAAAATAAAAAAAAATCCAATTCATCACTCAGTTATCTATTTTAAAAAAAAGAGATTTTTTTTTTGCTGGCGCGTGTATTAACGTTTATATTTAAACCTGAATCCTTGTTGTAATGATAGCAGTGGACATATAACGAACGCATTTGTACTAGTTACAGGTAGTTAGTTTTATGTGCTTTTTTGTTTTATAATTAGTTTTGAAGTCGGTTTCTTCATTCTGCGTTATTTTACTATTAAATGTTATTATGGTATTTGCTATGGCATGAAGCGCGTTTGACCTTGAATGAATAATGTAACGTAGTGGAGCATGTCGGAGCGCGGGGGGCGGCGGCGGGGAGCAGCTCTTATCGCGCCGGAAGCACTGCGCCCCGCGCTCCACACACCGCAACGCACCCTAGACGTCCAAATTCATTAAGTTGAGAACGAGGACTAACCTGACTCATGAGGGTCGATGAAAACAGCCGAGGGGGTAGTCGCCGACGACGCTCGTCTTGTCGAATCGTACACATGCACCGCGGCTGATCCGTGGCGGCCTCGCGGCCGGAGTCGCGCCCGACACTAGCACCTTGCACACCTGTGCCTGCTCTGCGGCCGGGAGCGACGGGCGCGGGCGGCGGGCGGCGGCCGGTCGCGGTCAACACTCGCTAACAATAACAAGGAAGCGGCCGGCGCGGCGGCGGGCAGCGCGCGCGGCGGCCTACTGCGCCGCCTCGACTTTCAGCGATTTCGCTTTATCTAATCGGTGGATGATAAAACGCGGGGCCGCTCGTCTTACGCCGCACCGCGCTGCCGCCCCGCTGCCGCACCGGCGCGGTGTTGGTGTCGCCCGCGTGTCGCCGCGGTCTCAGTACCACCGCGGCCGCCCGTCTCTGCTCGCTGTATATCTTTCAGTAGTTGACCGAACTAGTTTACTGGACCGTATATTTACAGTGTTACTAGAATATTTTCGATCACAAAATGCAAACCTGAGAAATGTGCGGATGAGAGCTACGATGGCCGCCGACATTCGTGTACATTCGGCGAGTCGAAGTCCATTCATGAAAAACTTTGATAAAGCACTGCACTCACCGAAGTGGTATTGGTCCTCCACGGTGGTCATGGTGCGCGCGGAGCCGAGCGCAGAGTGCGGCCCGCGCAGGCAGCGGCGTTGTGCTGCGGCGGCGAGCGGCAAGCAGCGAGCGGCGCGCGAACTGCGTCGGCCGCCGTGCCCCGGCCCCGCCCCGCCGCACGCCGCGCTTGCTCCAGCCCCAGCCCAGCCTCTCAGCCGTTCACCGCTCACCGCTAACATCCACTGCGCTATCATTATAAATTACTTTCCCGCTCTTACAGACTAGCCGGCATTACGCACGCGCAGCTCCGGCCGCACGCGCAGCGCACCGCGTGCGCCGCTTCTTCATCTATGTATAAAAATCTAAAAATTCATGTTCAGTTATTTACGATAAAAATCCGAAGCTTAATGGAACTCCAAACTCATTTGAAAAACAAGTACGTACTTAATGATCGTCGAGATGACATCTCTGGTTACCGCAGCTAGTACTTATCCTTATTATCCGTGTGTGTCGAGATATCGAATGAAGATCAGTTTCGGGGGACTTGCGAACCGGAAAGGGAGTCCCCCTACCCAATACCAGCATCTACTACTTTCTTTTTATTTTCTTTGACCTCAAACAACGGCGTACAATTCGAAACGTGAACGACCGACTTCTTACTGATCGGCTCGACACTCTGTCGTTGTGGGGGGACGTTAGCTGTGCATTTTATCCGCATCTATCACGAGGAGCCTGCCTGAAAATCCTCAACCGTCCGGTCTTCATGCGTCTTTCTGCCTTGCACGGAGACCGCTTAGAGGAATGGTCTGTTTTCGACGGAATAACCATACCGCTACGACTTCAAGCGCATTGCGGTTCCTCTGCTGTGACGGACGTCCGTCAATGATCCCTTTTCATTACGAATGTAACTGCTCTTTTGTGCCCTATTCTTATACTAAACTGAAATATAAAAAAAAAATAAACGTCATATCTACTTATGCCCATGAATCACGACGAAACTGCTACTCGACATAAATGTCGGTTGCGTTCACAATATAAGCAATTATTTGTGTCGCAATTCAAGTGTATGGGCTGTCTCCACTGTCATTCAGGGTCTAGGGGCTTCGCCAGGAAGAGCTAGGGGGTGGCTGCGTGCCGTACGCTTAAGACGACTTGTGCTGTAGATATTTGCTAGATACGTTAAAGTTGATTTTGGAAATTTATTCCGGACTGTAAATGTCAACAACATCGAGTCGGTGTCTCGCGCCTGTTAATGGGCGGCATAGATTTTACAGAGATAGGGAATTTTCGGGCGAAATCAAAGTAACTTAACAAATCGTTCTAAATTTGGCCACCCAACGTCTGGGATGTGTTAAATGCCATCGTTTTCAAGTATAAGTAATCACCGTGCACTTCGAGGGATTGAGACCTAGTTTATGGCGCAGTATTTCTCTAATCACCAGAGATGGGCCAGACGTCAAGTCATGTTGTCAAAAGATGATATTTTCATGGCGTCTGCGAACCATGATACGTGAGACAACTCAAGACAGGAGACAATGTGTTTTTACAAGCTTTTATTTAACTTCACTTTTGTATGTTTTATGTTTACAAGTCTTGCAAGGAAGATTTTAACCACTTCCAATAGACCGATTGAGCTGAAACTTGCTATACCTACGTAACTTGGATGACAATACAAAAAATATGGTATCATTTGTCATAATAAAAGATGGTTTTTAAAATATTTTTAAATACTTATTGCTTACGCAATCAACCAAAAATACCACAAATAAGGTCAGTTCACTTGTAAAGCTGAGAAAGTAAAAGAGTCGTCTACATATGTATATTGTCCATTAGGCACTTCGGTGCGCTCCGTCACGTAGCGGTCCACCGACGGACGATTAGCGCGGGATGATAAGGTAATGGGAAATGCACTTAACCAAATTTCCAACTGTTGAGACATGACCATGCTACCTTGTGCATGCGACATCGCGTTCTGCAGCGCGGGCCCCGCCAGCCCCGCTAGCCCCGCCAGCCCCACCAGTGCCGCTCATTATTATGGACTCAACTTTAGGCGTATTACCGTATGAAGTACATCTACACAATAACCCAGAACAAGTATGTATCCATCGGACAGGCAATGGTACGAACCAAATCCATTAAAATACAAAAACCGTCTAATGGATGAAATAGCGCCATCTATTGGCTGTATTTTAAAATGTAACTTCATCAATTCATACTAAAATATCTGTCGCCCCCGAATCCGTCCGCGTGGAATTAAGATAAAACTTAGTATCGTAAGTGTATTCCAGACTTTGTTCTATATCTGTGCTCAATTTCAGTATGATATGATAAACCGTTGCGGAATTATAAATAAAAAAATAAAATAACATTTAATCCTTAACAACACAACAACACAATCGGAAATAACAAACAAAAAAAAAACATGACATAGTAATTAAGTAGAAGAAAAAAAAATTTGTAACTAAATAAAAGATTATAATAAGCATTGTAATGCTGTCCGGATTGGGTCCACGCTCAGCTTTGAATGCTGGGCGCTACTCAACGAGACACCCAGCGCTGATCTTCCGCGAGAACCCTGAGATCATCCGCATGCCAGTAGCGGCGGTGGATAGGCCGAAATTATAAATTTACATACTTACATACGATTACAAAATAAAATAAAACAAATAATCCGTACAGAAACATGTTGTAAAGAGAATGCATATTCAAGTGGCGACCATTGGTGTCCTTGTACACAGGTTACAGGATTGTGGACACGATCCATTCAACCAATATTAAGGTCAGATCCAACTAACATTTTTATATTTCGAGTTCAGATTCTTTATTTTACGTAAAGTAGTTACGACAATTACGTGATCGATTTTTCAGTTTATTTAGAGAAGTGTTCTATTCTAAAAATTTAAATTGACTACATCGTCAGGGTATTATTGAATGTCAGGTTAGGCCAAATCATAATCTGGTGATCTCAAACTTTATTTAGTTAGTTTCGCTGAGAAGTGTGTCTTTATAAATATTTTTAACAAAGTTAGAAGGGGTAGATTTAAAATGAGGATTGTTTACCAATTGAAGATTTGGTTTGTGACTGGAAGGTCACTGTTTGTCTTGAAGAGGTATTTGCGGCTTCACCGGGCTTGAGGTGGCCGGGCGCAGGTGGCGCTTGGCCTGAGCCTCGTTTAAGAGTAAACTTAGCTCGAGGGCTCCCTCGGGAGCCTCGACTCGGGCCGTTACTTCGTTGTTATTACCGGATTGGGTGGCCGCCGAGCTCATGGGTCGCTTCGGTGGACGCTCCATGGAGTGGCTGGGCGCGGGGGCCCCCGGGAGGGGGCCTCGGCTTGGGCTGTCACTCGGTGCGCGTTTGGCGTTCCGATTCAAGGGTGCCCGAGAGGGCCGAACCACGGCTTGATCGGCTGCTTTTGTCTGATTACTATTATTAGTATTACTACCACTTCGGAGAGCGTTTGCGCTGGGAGAGGAGGTGGCGGGGGAGACTCCAGCGACGCTTCTGTCATTGACGGGTGAGAGCCTGCCTGCTGTGAGGCCGTATCGCGAAGATGTTTTGCGTAGTCGACATCGACTGCGGAGTGTGGACTGTTTACGAATTTGCTTAATTCTAGCTTGAGCTATTGTTGTAGCATCGTCTTGAAAGTCAAAGACGTGCCTAGGTCTACGGTGGTCATGTTTAAATTTACCGAGCACGAATGGTTTGTAGGTGGCGGCACCTACAACTAGCTGATTGGTATGAACGACGGCTGAGTCAAGGTATCGACGCGGCGCCAACAGGAGTTGGGCTATGGTGGGCAAGTCCAGATCAATGTGAAGATCGTTGTTACGCATATACCATGGGGCTCCCGTGGCTCTACGCATGAATCTATTTTGAATCACCTGAAG
>JAAOEG020000023.1:38004-54624 GCA_011763625.2 Papilio bianor | reverse complement strand
ACAGTTCCTCGGAGCACTCCCCGTGGTAAATGCGGTAGAATATGCAGAGGGCACTAACATCCCTCCGCAAAGCCAGCATGGCGGTTGATTTGGAAATGGCCAATGCCTTCGATCGGGTGTGACACAAAGCACTTTTGTTCAAATTTGCCTTCCAATGTATGCCTGCATGTATGTATTAATAATGGCTGCCCGATAAGCGATACAAAATCTCTGGTATATAGTTAAAAAGAAAGTCTCAATCAAACTTAGAATCAGTCAAAACGAACTATAAGAAGCATTTGTTGAAGCATGGAATTCAATCCCGCTTGTAAATTGTATGAAATTAATTGAATCAATGCCACGTCGTTGCAGTACTGTTGCTGTTATTGAAAATAAGGGATACGCCACTAAATATTAATTATAACAATTGATAGGCTGTGGACTGTAGCTATTTCGCAAATAACAATACTAAATACTTTTAATTCTTTAAAACTATTGTTTTTTTATAATTTTGTATTGCTGTTTCTAATTAGTTGACCACTATTATTTATACCTTAAAAGTAATTTAAATGTTTGTCCGTATTGTAATATTGAAACTGCACTTGTGTAATGGCATTTATATTATTTTTCTAATAAATATAAATATAATTATACTGTTAATCGTTGAACATATTGTTGTCTTATTTATTGTTTAATTTCAAAATAAAAACGATTGCGCTAAAGTATGTTTTATAATGCGAAGGGCCATTGGTAGTGTTTCTGCTTATCTAACCATCACTATATGTTTATACAAGTATGTCGGCATGCCAGTTTTCTAGTATTCTGCTGAAGGTAAACACTGTTTTCTGCTAACGGCTATTTGTACTAGGCTGTAGGTCACATGCCCACTGTTACACTGAATATATACATTGCGCTGGCTTCGGCACTGACGTAAGTGATTGATAGATCATACATAGCACTCACGAGTCGCACGTACTTCCCAGGCTTGTATTTCTTTAATCCCACACAATAGAACCTTGCGGAGTACTCGGTCGTATTCCTTTTCGGGGTCGAGAAATATCATATGAGAGGTTCTGTGCAAACGTGTGTACTTTTCAAACAGTCGATGAAATACTAATTGGTATCTGTTGTTCCCCGACCGGGCATAAAACCAAATTGGTTCTGTGATACCTCACCCTCCTCTCATTTCCTCCCAAATATTCATAGTATCTAACGTGTTCTTCATTCCTCGATAATTATTGCAATTCTGTTCATCACCTATGTTGTTTATTTTTAAAATGGCGACCAGCTTACTGATACACCATTTATCGGGTATCAGCTCATCCTGCATAATTTACGCCTACTTTAGATTTGAATGTGATCATGAATGCTGGTATCTTATTAGAGAACAAGAAAAGATAAAACATAATGTCAAAAAAGAGTAGAAGTCACACTATATGAATATATTTTATAAAAAGTTTTTATAAAAAACCCGGCCCCAACATTGATAAAGTGTCAATTGTGATCTATTAGATTGGCCCTACATAAAGCAATAAAGTCGATTTAATTTTTCCATTCTGTACATGCCCAACAAGTCACTAGTTTTATATGTGAGCGCCGACCTTTATGGCAGAGGTCAGTGTATGTATGTGAGTGAGACAAATTATGTCAATCGCACGCTGTGTCGCTCATGTTGTGCTTGTAATACGACACATTTGTTGATTGCATTGAAAAGGGTAGATACCTACTACCTAGTACCTGTATGGTATAGTCTACTTAAAAATACTGGTATATATTGCGCTCCTTGAAGTACTCGTATTAATCGATACTTGTTGCTCGGACTTGCTCGAACACATGAGTCTCGCGCCCCACCTCTAGAGTGCCGTGTGGCGTGGCAGTGGCACTCGCTCGCGTCATTCGCATTCGCAATGTCCTCGGCGCCGGCGCAGGCTGCCTCGCCGGGTCAGCTGGTGGTGCGCGACGGCCGGCGTGAGGACCTGCCCACCGTGCATCGCATGATATACGTGAGTGACACCACACACAAGATGTTGAATATGTTTTCTACATTATGTCATTCATATTATTAGCTTTAATTTAGATAAATCTAAATTTAATTTGTTGGATAGGTATCATATTACATGTAGTCATCATGTACAAGTTCATGGTCCGCGACGGCTGGGTACAGCGACATCTCGTGTCGCATGCCGTTACTTTAGTTGCATCGGTTTCGAGCTCTTCCACATAATGGTGACATAATTCTCTGCAAGATAGTAGAGGGCGCTGTTGCTAGTTGTCCGGTCTGAGTATTTTGTAAACTGAAAAACATTCACTTTTCGAATTCAATAACACTAATTAGTGATTAGTAATACTATTAATTAATCAAATAATACATATTTTACCTATAGTATATATTTGTACAGTGTGTACTTCATGCCGTGCTAGCCACTTTGTCTCAAGTTTTGATTTTTGATTCGAACAAGAGCCAAGAATTCACCTGTCATTTGATTGCAGGAACTGGCGGCGTATGAGGGCATGCCGGATGGGCCGCAGCTTAGCGTCGAGGGTGAGGCGTTAATAATGCCGCCAGCCGGCACAATACTTTAGGAAACCATTGGAAACATGTTATTAGTATAGCGGGGTAGGAGTCATCGCCCAGAAATGATATTCATTAAAACCTTTTTTTGACATAATTTTAAAGAGATTGAGTGCTTTTGTAGTAATTTTGGTAAATGCGAATTGAAATAGTTGTACGAGTATGTATAAAAAAGATAAGTGCGTTCAGCTCCAACATATTTGTGAGTGAATAGTAATGACCGGCTTGGCGATGGACAGATCTGGAGGCTGACGGGTTCGACAGCCAGCCGCCGTGGTTCTTCCTCCTGATAGCCGAGTTGGAACACGAAGTGGTTGGCTACGCGCTCTGCAACCGCGCCTATTCCAGCTGGACGCGGCGCGCGCTCTACATCGAGGACCTGTACGTGGTCGAAGCGAAGCGGCGCGAGGGGGTGGGCCGCGCGCTGCTGCGCGAAGTGTGCGCGCGCGCGCTCGCCGCCGGCGTCACGCGCATCGACTGGCACGTGCTCGAGAACAACCACGCGGCGCGCGCGCTGTACGGGCGGCTGGGCGCGCGCGACCTGTGCCGCAGCGAGGGCCGGCTGGCGCTGCGCCTGGACCAGCCGCGCATCCTGGCCGTGGCCCAAGACCGCCTGCTAGCGCGCCAGGACCTGCCTTGTGATGCGCCCTGATGGCTCGCCGTCTCATTCCGCCTTGTATACGCCAAGGCGGATAGGTCATGTAATTAAATTTAGGCATAATATTATCTTTTGTATTTGTTAAACTAATTTGGAAACGTAAATGTAACACACATTTAACTGTAATAAAATAATTATATAGCCACCTTTGTAATGAGCTCCCTCTGTTGTTCGTGTGCTAAAATAAAAGCATCATTATAGAAATGTTTATTGTTGTCTGAATACCATGTTATATTTACTAATCTTAAATCACTATTCATTTTATGCCATCTGTTGGCCAATTAATTAACTAACTAACTATCCCATAATGTTTACAATTTATAGTACACTTTACTAAAAAAAACTATTACCCTTTCAGATTTGTGTATTCGCACAGTAATTTTATTTCTTTCTATTTATGTCATTGATCGTATAAATCCTATGTTTGCCAAAAATTACGATTTTATGTCGATCTAATATTATTCTTACGCCATCTGTTAGAAAGTTCGAAAACCAATAAGGTATTTATAACATCTCACATTTTTTAAAATTATCTATACACTAGCTTTTGCCCGCGACTTTGTCCGCGCGGAATTAAATAGAATCTTATTAAGATTGTTACTGATTATTGATTTCTGACAAAATGTATAATTTTCAATCATACTTACCCATAGACAAAATTACGTTTAAAATAACCGTTTTTTACTTCATGTAAATGAATATAAATACGGTACATACACCAAAATAACATTTTTTACAATTTTTGTCTATCTGTCTGTCTGCTTGTTTCGGCTAATCTCTGGATTGGCTGGACCGATTTTGATGGGACTTTTATTGGTAGGTAGCTTAGAAAAAGAACACGCGGACGGAGTCACGGGCGACAGCTAGTATTTTATAAATTGCGACAAGGTAGATATGTTTGAGACACCATTTTTAACAAGATATGTTTTGTATAAGGTACATATAACTTATTAGGTAGAAACTTAATATTATTCTTTTTGTGTTCCCCGTACCGGAGTCAATGGAGGGCATTGAAGCATCAGAGTGAACCGAATTCAAGGGTGAGTGAGCGCTGAGCGCCTGTCTCCGGCCACCTCACACAACACAAAGAGAGGCGGCGCGCGCATAGGCCGCCGCACGCTTTGCTGTGCATCAGTGAAAATAACCTACAAATGTGGCGGATCTACCAACGTAGGAATCATAGATAAGAAAACAAACGTAGTTTTTAGGCGGTTTTATAAGCTTCTTATGTGACTGAGAGGAATTAAAGGCATTTTAAATCACGTTACACTGCCAGCCACCGCCCCGCCTCCCCCTCGAGTGCGCCTCACCCACTCCGGGTCTCCAGGACCTCAGCCCACACCCATTCCACCGGCGCCAGGTCCAGTCGCGCCGCGTCCGCCGCGCCGTTCTCACGTCGGCTCCGGTATCCTAAGCAGTTTGTAGTACAAACGCGACCTTCATCGTACGTGGTCGTTAAAAACATTCTGTTGTATTTCATACAATTGCTGCATACATTTAAAGAGATAAACATATTTAGAATTCTTCCAAATGTAGAAGTGGACAAAAATGCAATTATCAAATAAGTAATAAAGTATGTATGTAGGTGTTAACGCGCGCCAATGTTCACCTCACACTCGCTACTACACGTCATAACTCCACTAAAATTGAAGAGCTGCAGATCAGAGTACTTATTATATTACAGATTACTAAGATTTAATTAACATTATTCACAATTTATCCCCAGTAGAGGAATACGAGTAGTAAGAATGGACTTTTGTCCCATGGTCGGTCCACTTACGTTGTTTTGGAAAACCTAGGCCCTCGTCAGGAGAAAGTAGTAAACGAGTAAGGAACGATGGCCAAGTATGACATTTAGGTAAAGGTTTAGGAGTGCCCAATCTATGTAATTATTACAAGTCCAATCTTTTGTATGGAGGTAAACACTTCCAAAGTTGGAAAACCCTCGACAAACGACTAAAAGTTCTCATGAGATCGACATATTGAAAGGGAGTTCGCTTCAGATGAATAAATGAGCTGATTTAGGATTTTTAACAAACCAACGGTTAAATTATTTAAACTTTCGTGAGACATTAATACAAATTAATTATGTTTAATATGGTTTATATAACTCACATTTAATATTCTGGTGTCAACACCGACTAGTTTCGAACCCATCGGGGTCCATCTTCAGGGCGAGTGTATATTGCGTTTTCTACGCTAATCTGTAATCTCTAGTGTCGAGAGCTGCCTTAAGCGCAACAAGGTGCCCGGACCGGAAGCTGAATGCCTCAGACAGGATATATCTGCTGTGATACGCAGACTCAAGGATCTGAAACCGAACATCACTAGGCAAGTGTTCCAGGCTCTGATGTTTATTCGCAATAATCGGAATATTCTCATTTTACCTGCGGACAAGGGCAATGCGACTATCGTAATAGATACAGCTGACTATGATCGAACAAAAAGTCGATCAAATCGTTAGTGCTACCAGAATATATAAAAAGGTAAACTATAACTCGACAGCTCGAGTGACCTCCAACTTGTCCTCGTTGTCGGATTGAGAGAAGAAACGACTACGTCCCTTGAACCCGACATCTCCTACAATATATGATCTGCCCAAGGTTCACAAACCAAACTGGCCGCTACGTCCCATCGTAAGTCAGATTGACTCTCCGACGTATAAGAGCTCACGTCACATGGCGAGTATTCTGCAAACTGTGACTGGTAAAACGTCGAGCTTCATTACGGACTCCGCTCACTTCATTCATCTGTTGCAAGACGTAAAGACGAGAAAATCAAAATGACGAGATTATGGTCAGTTTTGACGTGACGTCTCTGTTCACTAACGGGCCGGTAGCGGAAACTATTAACTTAATAAAACAACACTTAACCGTTAGAAACTTAGCTACTGAACTTACCTTATATTCACGGGCTTTATGTCTGCGTGAATTTATTTATAATTAAGTAAAATATTTATAAAATAATATTGCTTTACCATTTGTTCTTACCAATATCACTATCTGATGTTAGTATGAAGTTATCCATTTTAATAAAAAAATAGAATAAGTAACCTAAGTCCTACCTTTAATCGACGGAGGAGGAAATATATATATATAGATAATCACTGAAAGAGAATATTTCCTCTTCCTATGCGTATCGTCCTCCGTCAAAATTAATTCCTCTTCCCATCCTTTCCGAGTAAGATAAGGCTGGGAAGGGAAATAAGACTATAATTGGGCCTCCGGCACGACACTCATCAGACGAAACGCGGAATTACTTCCACTTCAGGCCTGTCTTCTGTGTGGTCGTGGTATTACACCGGGCGAGCCGGCGTATTCGTGCGAAGATGATAAAGCGGGCTCCACCACTGTTATTGGGGTTATTTTTTTCGGCAAAATTTTGTGTTAATCAGTATTCTTGTTTTCTATAGTGTAGCCTACGTAACGCAAGAAAATAGTCATCTGTTTTCGTTCGTTCTTTCGTTTAAGGAAAACTCAAAATCTACTAGTTAGTTTTTAAGCTTAAAAATCCAATAAAATGAGTCCCACCTGCAAGCTTTGGACACCAAAAATAATTATCTAAATTGGTTCACCACGGGCGGAGTTATGTGGTAACATACATAAAAAAATATACAGACGAATTGATAGAATTTTGTCTCAACAGTGGCTACTTTCTTTGGCGAGGAGATTTTTATTTACAAGTGGATGGAGTGGCGATGGGCTCACCAATAGCGCCAGTGGTGGCCAATATTTTTATGGAGAATTTTGAGAAGGAAGCGGTGGACAGTGCGCCAATCAGACCTAGATACTGGTTCAGATACGTGGATGATATGGTCACCATAGTTTCCATAGCGGGTATGGGGCAGTTACTGGACTACCTGAACAAAATACACCCTAAGATACTGTTTACGATGGAGGAGGAGAAAGATGGAACCCTCCCGTTCTTAGATGTGTTAGTGGAGCGTGAATCTAGAGGTAGCCTGGTGCACACGGTGTAAAGAAAGCCAAGACACACAGATTGGTACCTCAGGGCGGATTCCCATCATCATCCGTCGCACCTGTCGTCCGTGCCACGCACTCTCATTAATCGTGCACTTCGTTTATGTGATTCTCAGTTTGTAGATGCGGAACTGACACATGTAAGGCAAGTGTTAGAGTGCAACGGCTACAAATGGAAACGAAGCTTTAGGCTAGCGAACACAACTGGCAGGATACGGCCTCAGACTGTGGAAGGAGTCCCGGCATATCTACCGTATACATACATACATATGCGGGGGGTAACGGATAAGATTGGACACTTGTTACGACGAAAATACAGTATCAGGTCAATTTTCCGGCCTCTTACGCATATAAGGAGAATCATACGTTCGCCGAAAGATCGTACCCCTAGACGGACCAGGCGTGTACAAAATTCCCTGCGATTGGAGAAACGGGGCGCAACATTAGCACCAGGCTCTTAGAGCACATTCGTTGCATTCGTAAACTGGATGGCCATGTCACATGTCCCATTATATTAGGTTCGCTCGGGTATCGGTATCGGTATCGGTTCGGTCATGGCTCGCGACAAGAACTACGTCTCTCGAAAGTTGCTCGATGCCATTGAGATTGGCCGTCGACCAAATTTTTATAGGGATAAGGGTTGGTCTCTGTCTCGGACGTGGGAACCCGTGTTGCAAAGTTAATAAAGAAGAATAGCAATGATGCTGGTGAGAAATACGTGTCTGACATAGTCAGTACGTTTTGCGCCACGTTATCTGTTAATAGCAACAGTCGTGACTCATCGATTTTGAACCCGTCGACATCGCCGTCGCCGGCGCACTCAGCGGCCGCTGCTCCCCCTGCGACCTCGCTCCCTCGAGCCGCAATAAACACTCGCCCTGAAGATGTGTGAAGAAGGGAAGTTTTTGGTATGCTGCCACAAGGTGTTGGAATAACATCCCGCCGCCTATCAAGATTGTGCAAACTAAGTTAACTTTTAAAAGAAAGTTAAAACTGTTTTTATTAGATGTCCAAAAACAGAAAATTTACAGAAATATACATCAATGACAGTTTTTCTTTCCTAATGTTGTCCTTCGTGTTTTTTTTTATAAATTCCCTCTTTTTTGTTTTGCCGGCATGGTTTGGTGGCGTATCAAAATTTAAGATTATTATTATTTTAATCACTACTTATGTTACGTGTATGTTTAAAACTCGTGTTTTGCGCACATCAACTTACCACTGTTCCTGTTACTACTATTTACTATAATATAAATATATATTGGCCGCTGCTACTGTCTTGCGGATGTTTATAAAGGTTTTCGCGGAAGATCAGCGCTGGGTACTCCAGTGAAGAGAACCCAGCATACAAAGTTGAGCGAGGACCCTATCCGATCAGCATTGCAACGCCCCTTGTGATTTGTTACTTTTTAGAATTTACAATCATTTAGTATATATGATATGATTACTTTTATACATGTTTATCTTTTTAAAATTGCGTTGTAATTGTCGATGGGATTAAATGTTATTTTTTATTTTATTTTATTTTATGATGGACCCCCGAAACTAGTCGGTGCCGACACCGAAATATTAAACGTGAGTTATAGCCGTATTATAATTAAATCAACGGTTAGACATATTTTCACTGTAAATTTTTATATACACGAATGTCATATTTTGAACGACGACGCTTTCCTGACGAAAGCAAATCTGAAAACACAAAACTGATAAATCAGTCCACCCGTTCTTGCGTTATAAATAGTGTAACTAACACGACTTCCTTTTGTATTATTATGAGTAGCCGAATTGGTAAAGTAATTAGCAAATAAAGGGTAAGAAAGGAGTTTCAATTAAAAGTTCATTTTAACCATAATAAAGTGTATTATTTTGAATTCCACAAAAAACTGTAAAGTTTGCGGAATCCCGTGGGGACTGTAACGTAGTCTATGTCCAGCAAAAATCCTGCGTGATTGCAATCCCTCGCAGCACACTGAGCACACAGCACGGAGACGGCGGCCAGTGTCTGTCTGGATGCCACGCCAATATCTCGACAAACTCCTTTGATCTTTCATAAGCCTCCAGCAAACGGAAAGAGCAAAACGTTGTGTGCCAGCACTTGTCCACGCACCGAAATACGCACAAACATCACATCCCCCATCCCTGCACTGACACTGGCGAGTGATGTTCGCCGACAACACCGTAACAAGTACAACCACTATTTCCATCGCTTATATTCTTGTGAGAGGGGTTTAGAATATTCGTAAATACCATTTCAATCGAAATTAAGCCGAGCGGGTGTATGAACTTAGGATTTATTACTTGAGTTGTTATAGCTCGGGCACTTTCCCAAACGTTCATCATTCATAATACAAAACCAAAAAAGGCCGTCAGGGCTGTCATGGCGTAAAACAGAAAGATGACATTTACTATAAGTTAACATAAAGAGAGTGCGGCGCCGCGTCGCAGCAGTGACTGGCAGTGGGCAGAGTTATGTGCGGCCGAGAGCCGCGCTGGTGCGAAGAGGAGCGGCACGCGGCGGCATGGCGCTCGCGCCGTGACCTCGGCCGTTATGCGGGCGCCGCCGCTGCTGCTTGCGCTGCTGGCCGCGGCAGCCGCCCGCGCGCCCCCCGCGCACCCCGCGCCACCCTCGCCCGCCCTGCTCGTCCTGCGATCGGCGTGCCCGACACGCAACCCAGCCTACTTCAGTGCAGACGGCCTTCGCGCATATGCTCACGCTGTCAACAAAAGCTTACCTTGGCGAGAGTTTAGCATTTTGAGCTACAATGGTTAGTCTTCCTACGTGTTGTTAAAACTAGTTCTTGTAAAACTAGTTAATGTAAGTGGATACTAAGTACTTATTTGTGTCATCCCATTCTGGTTTCCATTTTTTGGTCGTATGTCCTTCATACATTTGAGCTAGGTATAAACATTTTTATTGGTCTCATCTACTAATAGATTTTGTGATAGTAATGGAAATAACGGTATTATTGTAGAGACGTGCGGCGGCGATTGGCGCACGTCAGTGGTGCGTAGCGCGGCACGGGCGCTGGCGGGCGGTGGCGCGACGCTGGTGGTAGGGCACGCGGGGCGGGCGGCGTGCGCGCTGCGGGCTTTGCGCCCTCCAGGAGCGCTGGCGCTGCCCTCCGACTGCGCCGCGCCGCACGGCCTGGCCGCCGCCGTGGGAGCGCTGGCGATGCGCCTGCGCTGGCGTCGCGCGCTGCTACCTCCGCACGCCGCCTGCGCTCACCTTGCCCCGCTTGTGGCACACGAGCTGACAACGGCCGGCCTCAACGTCAGTCTAAATCCGCTTTCACGGTTCGAAATGGAGACACGTCCTCACGGTAACCAAATTTTATTGTTCAGGTGCCACCAAAACAAATTTCACAATGATTGATTGAGCGTTGTGGCTCTGCGACTGGAGACCAAATCATCCTTCAATCAATGGATATAAAATCGGTGTCATCATTTAATTATCATATGCCAACAACATGCCGGCAACATTGGCATAAAACAATACATAAAAAGTTTTTGGAGTCTACAGATGGACTTTTCAAAATTAAATACTTTCTTTACAGAACAATTAAAATGGTCAGTTATTATTTTGTACGCCCACTTATGATCTATTTGTATATTAACAATTATTTGGCTAGCTGACGTGCCACTACTTTTACTTATGCCTATTTTGTACAAAAGAAAATTCAGATTAAATCATGAATTGCCCCCAAATAATAGGAAAAGCCAAGAAAAGTTGTTGTTTTCCAATTTAAAAAAAATGGATGTTTTTTTAGATGTGTCTAATTAGGTGTCCAAGTGGCCAGTAACAGAAAATAAATTCCAACACGTGTAAAACTCATTTTGTAATTAAAAGTAATACATGTATTATATTTTATGCATTTAATGAGTTTTTATTTGAGTGGCTATATTATTGCATTAATATTAATCATTGAATGTATATTTATCACGAACATTTGTATATTGAAGTTATACTTTATTTATTGACAAGGAGTGTAATTATATATGCCCACCACTGTACATAAAGGGACAAATTGGTCTGAAGTACGAAAACTTGCTCCCGTCCCCCACATGAGTGGGATTAGGACAGGAATCATTTGCCAAGCCGTCGATAGCAGTTAATAAATGGATTTGATTTTAAATTGCAGTCATAATACTATGTACATCTGAGGCGGGAAGCGTGCGGGGTGCCGCGGTGCTGTGGGGGGCACGCCCTCGCGCCGGTGTCGCGCTCTTGCTGCTCCACCTTGCGAACGACGCTGACCAAATAGTTACGGCGCCAGACACCAACCGCGTAGCCGCCGCGCCGGACGCCAGCCACGTAGCTGCCGCGCCGGACGCCAAGCACGTAACCGCCGCGCCAGACGCCAATCACGTTGCCGCCGCGCCAGACGCCGTACACTTTACTACAATACTAGAATATGGTTATAGACAGTTACCTCAATCTATGAATATAAGTATTCACATAAATACATCAGTAATTAATCCGGCAGCGCATGTTGAACAAAATGATATGACTTCAAACAAACAAAGTCAATTTTCGAACTATACAAAAAGATTATTTCAAAAATACTCATCAAGAGGTCGCCGTGCTCGCCCTGTTCTACTACTTAGTGACGAGCCTCCAGGTGGGAGGCAGCGCGCCGACGTGTACGAAAAGGTGCTAAACGCTATCGAGCGGCACGTGGATGAGGCGAGAACGGGAATCGAGACCGCGCACAACGCCTTTATTTTGTACGAGCAAAGGTCCGAGCCGAATCGCAGCTGGGTTCCAGTGGGAAAGCTTGTTACCGCGTCAGTGCGGCCACCGGACGGCGGAGATGAGTGGGTGACGTTCGTCGACGTCGTCGACCCCGCGGGCGAGTTCCGGCGGTGGATTGCGGCGGGAGCAGCCGGAGCTCGCGGGGCGGGCGCAGTGGTCACGCGGCCGCAAGTAGCGTGGGGTGCGGCAGTAGGCTGCGCGGCACTACTGGCGCTGACCGCGGCGGGCGCACTTTCCTGGCGCCGCACTCGCGCTCGCGGTCGACCGGGCCCAGCGCCCGTGCTGTCGGTAGCGGACTTCTCGTTCCCGGCGGAGGAGCGGCGAGTTGGCGAAGGCATGGAGAGCATGGCGAGTTGGCTGCAGAGGCTGCCCGGCTGCGGAGTCCCGACCCCCGCCGCACCCGCCTCCAGCTGCAGCGTTACGCGCCTCGCACCCGACAGTCGCACTCTATACAAGGTACGGCACCAGCCGAATAGATGGCTGGACGCAGCCTTCTGCGGTGACACGATGAGAATTACCCGGGTCCGTTTCCTGTTTAAGAATTAAAAAATATTTGTGTCAGTTTAAATAATTGTTTTCAAATCAGTCAGTTGTTCGGAAGCGATATCAAAATGCCCTAAGACAAGCAGAGTGGCTCGCTTGGAACGTGTACGAGTCATCACTATAAATATTCAGGGCGAGCCGGTGCACGTGCGGGGGATGCCGGCCGGCGCGGGCGGCGCCAGCGGGGCGCTGCGCCGGCGGGCCGCTGACCTGCTGCTAGTGCTGCAGGCGTTGCGCCACGATAACATCAACCCCTTCATTGGTACGCCCCAGTCTCCGCGCCAAGCACCCGCTGTCCCATTTCACATTTCTTTTCTTTTACCGCCCTTTTATTTCAATTTATATTAGTTACTTTGAATTTCCTGCGCATTACCTTTATATATATGTATGGCAGTATGTTTATTTGTATATGTATTAGCCTAGTAACTCCCTCCGCTTCCCCATGAGTCGGAACTTCGGCATGAAATACTACCTCCTCATCCGCATCCGCTTTCGCTTTTTGATGCCAAGTCATAGAAGAGGTTTATATGACTTCTATTCGGTTGACTGTTGAACTCGGTGAACAAGAAACGACAAGTGAGGACACTGTTATTAATAATAACCACATGAAATGAAAATAGTTAATATGTAATGAATACCAGCGGCCGCCGCGCATAGCCATTAATATTTTTGTGACTGTAGAGATGTGTCAACGACTTTCGAATTATACAAATCGCACGGAAAAGACTTGCACAAAGGTAGGCCGCGAATTCCTTTCTTGAATCTATATCTATGCTAATATCTTTAAGAGGAAAGATTTGTATTTTGTGTTACTTTTGCCTTTTTGTTTCTTCCAATATCTTGACAGGATTTTAATTTTTTTTCTTTCATAGCCATTAGAGCACGGTTTACTTATCAATAAACAGTACCGTTCTTTATAAAATAAAGTTGTTAAATATAGTACATCATCATCATCAGTATCAGAAACATTAGAACGGGTAATTCCATAAAGTAATCATCACATTTTAGTGACGACTGTACAATAATACTGTCATTTTGTTTTGTTAAATACTTTATTCAAAAACTATTGTTCACTTGTAAACATTTTTCTAAGGATGACATGTCTTTTCGAAGCACCTATATGTATTCATAGTTTGATAAACGTAGCTTGATTGGTTGGACAAGTAACGTATCCGAGAAAAAACTTTCCATAGATTCCTGGCGGCTACATTTTTGTATTAAAATTTCTTGGTCGTGAGGACGTTCTTGCAGCTCGAATGATGTGAGACTGTCGAGTTGGTGACGAATCCTTGTCGAGTTGAAGTCAAAGTCGATACCCAATGTGGCTGGTGACGGCGGCGGGCGCAGGTTGGCTGGCGGAGGCAAGGGGCGTACGGGGCGTGCGTGGGGCGCTGGTGTTTGCAGCGTGCGCACGCGGCTCACTGGAAGATGTGCTGATGGCGGACGACATTCGGTTGGACTGGACGTTCCGGCTGTCGCTGCTGACGGACCTGGTGCGTGGCATGCGCTACCTGCACGCGTCATCGTTGCGCGTGCACGGACGTCTTTCGTCGCGCAACTGCGTCGTAGACTCGCGCTGGGTGCTGCGCGTTACAGACTACGGCGTCCCGGAGTTCGCTCACGCGCAGGCATTACCGCTGACAGTGCGTTCCGCCAGAGGTGTGTATCCAATCAATTGAGATATCTTAAGAGCTTTCAATAAACATCTACGATTCTACTGTAATGCTCTGGACATGGGAAGGGGCTAGGGCTAGGCAGTAACAGATGTACAGTTAAGTCTAGGGTATATGAAGTACTTGTAAGAAATTAGCGAAAATAAATCAATAGCTAAGCGTCAGTAGTTCACATATCATCGCGTAGTGGCGCATGATTACGCATACGGGTTTATGGCAGAGCTGCTATGGACGGCCCCCGAGCTGCTACGCGCCGCAGGTCCCGAGGGAGGCACACAGTCCGGCGACGTGTTCTCCTTTGCGATCATCATGCAGGAGGTGATCGTACGCGGCGAGCCCTACTGCATGCTACATTTGGAGCCGGAAGGTTTGTTCTCCACTCTTTCATTTATAACAATAAAAGTTGTGACTTTGAAATGATACCTGGTCCGCTCCGGCCAAGAGTGCAATCGTATACGTAAAATATCACAGATACAAAAACTGACGTACTTAAGTACACTGCTATTCAGAAGATAGAATAGAAACCCACCGCCATCCCATGCTCCTGCCCACCTCTCGGTATACCGAGAGGTGGGCAGGAGTATGGGATGGCGGTGGGTATATCTCCCCTAATGGGGCTTGAAACCACACCTACGGTGCTTCGGCGTCGGCTTCTGCTGATCCGGTTACGTCAGAAGCTTCGCAGCTACCTCGTCATATCTTTCCTCCGCTTGTGCCATTATATGTGCGAAAGTCTGCAGATTTCTAAAGTTGTGCATCGTAGCTATCAAGTCATGGTAAAAAACTGGGCCCACTTCCGTCTGATCGATCCTGTCCAACATCGCGTTACGCTCCTCCTTATACAAGTCACAATCCCACAGTATATGATCCCGAGTTTCGGCCGCGTGACCGCAAAGACAGATAGATAGAATAGAAACCGACATGATTTGTGTTTCGTCTTCAAGATTTTAACTGTGTTGCAGAGATCGTGGAGAAGTTGCGCCGTGGGCCGCCGCTAGTGCGGCCGTCGGTGTCGCTGGGCGCGGCGCCGCCAGACGCCGTACGCGCCATGCGCCAGTGCTGGGCGGAGGCGCCGGCTCTGCGGCCCGACTTTGCGCGACTCTACCACCTGTTCCGGCACATGCATCGCGGACGGTCTGCACCCCGCGCATGTTCCGCCCCGCTCTACCCCGGCCTACCCATCCTATCCTTAAAAGATAAGAGTGGCAAAAGGAAGGTAGACAAAACGCTTTTAATTCACGTCCGCCTTCTATGTGAACGTTGTACGGCGTTACCACTGCATAAAATGTGTTTCATAATTTCAGAGAAATTTTATGACGCGAAAATGAAATGTTGTTGGGACCTAGATGGACTTTGCCGCCCAACTTGGTTAAATACTCAAAAAGACCATCTAGCTGGCCATCAGAGTTACGCGCTACGTCGTTACCGCACATGCAGAGCGGCGACGACGGCAGTGATTTTAATTAACGATATAAATTTACAGGAAAATCAACATCGTCGACTCCATGTTTGAGATGCTGGAGAAGTACAGCAACAACTTAGAAGAACTTATAAAAGAAAGAACGGAGCAGCTGGATATAGAGAAAAAAAAAACCGAACAACTTCTAAACAGAATGCTGCCAAGGTAATAGCGGTAAGAGGCCTGTGGTGGCGAGAGTATTGGTGAGAGGCCGCGTATTGTGCAGGCCGGTGGCGAGAGTGTTGTTGAGAGGGCCCGCGCACTCCACAGGCCGGTGGCGGAGCGGCTGGTGTTGGGGCTTCGCGTTCCGCCCGAGGAGTTCGAGGAGGTGACCATCTACTTCAGTGACATCGTGGGCTTCACGGCGTTGGCGGCGCGCAGCACGCCCGTGCAAGTCGTCGACCTGCTCAACGACCTCTACTCCTCGTTCGACGCCGCCATCGAGAGCTACGGCGTCTACAAGGTACAAGCCTCTGCCTAGACTCCTTTTCCATAACCGTTATTTTCATTTAAGTAGACAAATAACATCGCTGCTCAACTACTGCTTCTGTTCTGTTCTTAGTAATCTTTTTATACCGCCAAAATTGTCCCTGTAAATATTTACTCGCGTTAAGTTAGATTGTTCTTAGGTCAGTTGTCAGTAAAATGCCAATAGTATCTTTAATCTTACCGTCTTAGCGATTTCTGCGTTCAAAATACGTTAGAATTGAATCCCTCCAAATTTTCGGTTGTACCATGCGGCGAAAAAATTTACCCAATAATATAATATTTGAATATAGGTTTTCTTAATATTGATTTATAATGATTACAAAATCTTATAATTATAGTAAAGTTCCACAAAACTACAAATAAGTCATACAGTGACCGTTTTTTCTAAATGGGTTCTTATTATATTGTTTTATAATGGAACCTGGTAAACTTTTGTAAACATACTAGCTGTCCCGGCAAACGTTGTTTTGCTATGTATATTATTATCGTAGAGGGTTGAAAATTGAGGATTGTATGT
>JAAOEG020000023.1:11321-22641 GCA_011763625.2 Papilio bianor | reverse complement strand
GAGGGACAAAGAACGGTTAATGCAGAATGGTATGCTAGCATTTGTTTGCCACAGGTCGTTTCTGAACTCCGTAAAGAAAACTGCAACACGACAATGCGAGTTCTCACACCGCGCACAGAACAAGAGTTTTTAGAGCAAGAAAACAAAATTATTAGACCATCCCCTGTACAGCGCCGACCTGAACCCTAATGATTTCTATACTTTCCCTAAAATAAAGAATAAATGGACGCCTACAAAACGGCCATTTTGGAGACCGAAACTTCCGAATGGAATAGTTGCTTCAATGATTGGTTCCATCGTATGAAAAAATGTGTCAAATTTCGCGAAGATAACTTCGAAAAGCAATAAATACATTTTTAAATAGTAATGTTGTGTATAGTTATTAATAGTAACTTCCTTGATTCCCGAAATTTTCAGTGCCGCCCTCGTAGTTAGTTTTTAAGTTTCAAATTTTGCCAAAAAAAAAAATACACAGACGAACGGAGTACCTCCCACAGATTACGTAGCAATTTACAGATTATGTAGCAAGCTACATATCTGTAAGCTACACAACAAAGCGAACGCTGTTCTCTCCAGCAGCGGACTTGTCCCTGCAGAGACGAGTGCCGCACACACCCCACTAGCCCCACTAGCGGCGCTTCCCAGTTTTATAATAGGGAGAGGATGGGAATCTGAAGTCGATGTGACGGAGGAGGGACGCGGGAAGCGGGGAATATCCTCTTTATGTCCCCTCATCTGTTCATGTAAGGCGCAGATCAACCATCTCACTCATTGCAAAGAAATCAGGTGATATACAGTACAGACAGTAACAATAATAATACGACCGAGTATAACAAAATATTCTTTTATTTTCAATCGAGTGTACGCTTAACATCCTATTTGTATTTTATTTAAGTTAAATAAAACAGACTATAATTAAACTTAAAACTAATTAAATACAAGTCGAAGAGAGTACCGCACCACACGAGACACGAGAGCGAGCCGCGCTCATCAAATACTACTTCAAACTATTTTTATTTTGTCTGACTTCACACAAGAAACACCAAGCAGCCGCACTCACCCCCACCCCCACCCCCACCCCCACACGCACAAACTGGTGTTCACGTCATTGTCATTGTGGTGTGGCCTTAATGCGGCCTGTTCCTGTTCCTGTCGCGACGATATCGCTCCAAAACTCTGAAACTTTCGACAATTTTATATTACTGCAGTCATTTTCCTTCATAAAATCCGAATGTAATTATGAGATATATGTACAATGGGATCGGCAAGGGCCTGTCGTAGCGATCTATAGGGTAGGAGGAGTAAACATATTTAAATATAAACAATTGCCTTAAAATAATAATAATTTTGTCCAATTCTCCAATACATTTCCCTTACAAGTGCTTAGATTTTATCATAATAAGTCAGGCGCCGGCCATCAACTGCGCAACATCCATCAACCGCTGGTCACATTTGTGACGCAATGCAATGCAATGCTGGTGCGATTATTATTGTATACTACACCTTATTTCCTTAGGGCGCGGCGGGCGCGGCGGGCGCGGGGGGCGCGGGGGGTGCGGTGGGCGCGACGGGCGCGACGGGCGCGGGGGGCTCGGCCACACACGAGCGCGCCACGGACGCGAAGAGCCTGCGCACGCGCACACCGCGGCGTTAGGAGCCGCAACATAACACAACATACGAAAACTGCCTGTTGCGGCCAGCAAACTTGTACTGTTATTTATTACTAATGGAATTTCTTAAACTTAATACGAAACGAAACGAGACAGGCGACGAAGCGGATTTAAATGAAATGTGAAATGCTTCCCACATTATAGGGATATGTTTATGTCATATGGCAAGTCCGCAGTGATTAGCCACATTTTATTGGAAGGCGCAGAGTTATAGAATGAATAATAGGACCCCCTGAGTGCGCGTCACTGACGTTTGAGGTGACTAGTCTCGAGGTAAGCACAATGCAGCAGCAGCAGCAGCGGCAATCTTGGCATGACTAAGGGCAGACCAAGATGGATTCCAACAATGCTCCCGCCACTTCAAACACGTGAGCGCGTCGAGTGAGCTCGCCAGTTTTTAAAAAATATATTCGAAAGGAAAAATAATTTCATGTTTAATTTCAACCCCCTTCCCCCTCATACCGCGAACTTATTGACCTCCCCTGGAATATTCGTTTGTATTTCAAAGAAAAGAAAAGAAGAAAGGAGTGTTTGTGCAGACTGACTTCTCGATCTCCGGCGCGCAGCGGACGAAGTCGTGCGACCAGAAGTCGTACGCCGGGTTCTTGATGAGCTCGATGAAGGTGACCAGCAGGCCCCAGGGGTGCGGCCGGTTCACCACCAGCCGCTCCAGCAGCAGCCGCGTCATCTGCTCGCGCGCGCCCGCCGCCCCCGCCACCGCCGCACCCTCTGCACCCTCCGCGCCCTCCCCCGTCACCGCCCACAGGTGCAGCAGGCAGCAGCTGAAGTAGTGCGTGTGGCTGTTGGGGTAGCGCAGCTGGTCTCCCACCGCGTTCAGGAACAGGTAGCTGCCGACACACCACCGCCTTGTAGCGCATCGCACCGGCCACGAGGGACTGGACAAGAGCAAGAGGTCCTAACCGTCCCTCGTGGTCGAAGTTGACGATGAAGCTGTAGAAGATGTCCATGTAGGCGGAGTGCGCCACCGTGGCCAGCGAGGGCGCCAGGCCGCGCGCCCGCAGCGCCGCCACCGCGCGCGCGCCCACGTACGCCACCACCGCGCCCACCAGCCGCGCGTCGTAGCGCCCGCCGGCGCCCCCCGCGCCCTCCGCGCCCAGCTCGGTGCGCAGCTCGGCCAGGAAGGCGACGGGCGAGCGCGCCTCCAGGTAGGCGTCGAGGTCGCGGCGCAGGCGCAGGCGCGAGGGCGGCAGCAGCGCGGCGACGTCGCGGGCCGAGCGCGGCGGCAGCGCGATCTCCGGCAGCAGGTCCACCTTGAGGTTGGGCGTGAAGGGGTCCGGCAGGCGCATGGTGCGCGGGAAGGCCGACAGGATGAGGTTGCGCATCTGGATGCAGTTGGGCGGGATCTCGTCGCAGAAGGCGTAGTAGTGGTCGCAGAGGAACTCGGGGAAGTCGTGCAGCAGCACCAGCAGCACCCGCAGCGTGCCGCGGTACAGCCGCGCCACCGGCGCGCCCAGCTCCGTGTTGCGCAGGAACGGCGCCAGGAACGCGAACAGGTCCGTGAGCAGCGCCGCGTACATGCCCCAGCCCTTCTGCTGCGGCGTGAGCGCCAGCAGGCGGCCGAGGAAGGCGCGGTGCGCCACCAGCTCCAGCCAGGCGAAGCAGAAGCCGGGCGCGGCGGCGGGCCGCACCAGGTGCAGCGCGTGGCAGAACGCCGTCACCACCTGGCACACGCACATGGGTGGTCAACGTCGGCGGGTAGGGTGAGGGGGGTGAGGGGAGGGGAGGCGCGGAGAGGCGGGCCGACCTGGAAGTTGATGGCCTCCAGCACGGGGTCCGGCACGTTCATGTCGAGGAAGAGCACGAGCAGCAGGCGGTGCGCGGGCAGCGGCTGGAAGTCGCCGCCGGCGTCGTGGTCCTGCAGCAGGCGCGCCGCCAGCACGCCCAGCACCTTGTTGAGCAGGTCGAGCTTGGGCGCGGGGTGCGCGGGGTCGGCGGCCGTCTTCACCAGCAGCGCCAGCATCTTGGCGAGGGCGTCGCAGGTGGCGTAGCAGCGCTCGCGGCCGGCGGCGCCGCCCTCCAGCAGCTGGCGGCGCGCGGCCTCGGCGGTGAGCTGCGTGGCGATGCGCAGGAAGCGCGTGAGCGTGGCCTCGCAGGCCAGGATGCCGGCCATGTTGATGCGGTGCACGTACACGCTGAAGTTCTGCGCGAACTCCAGCTCGGTCATCGGGTTGAGCAGCATGGCGCGCCACTCGCGCAGCACGCCCTCCGTGCGCTCGCGCAGCCCGCCCCCGCCCTCCCCCTCGCCCTCGCCCTCGCCAGCCTCCATGCTCTGCGCGCATACACATCTATATATTTTACACCGCAATCTACAATAAACACTAAGTTGCGGCTGATAATCTCTGGAGGTCCGACCTGCGCCAGCGCGGCGTGCATGTGCGCGGCGGGGCCCAGCGCGGCCGGCTCCTGCTGCACGCGCAGCGCCTCAAGCAGCGCGAGCAGCGCGGGGTGCGCGTGCAGCGCGGGGTGTGCGGGGTGCGCGGGGTGCGTGGGGCGCGCCGCGACGCGCGCCAGCGTCTCCGTCGTGTGGCGAAGGTCGGCGTCGCGCACGAACGGGTTGTGGCGCTCGTCCAGCAGGTACAGCTGCACGAGCCTCATGGCGAACCTCACCGCGGCCTGGTTGTTGCCCTCCTCCATCAGCTGCGCGAGCGCCAAATCGTACTGCAAACGCAAACACAAACATAGTTAGTCGTGTATAAGTACTGCTACGTCTCTGCTACTCTCGGTCTCGCGGAGGACGCCGACCTGCGGCAGGTCCAGCAGGCGCTGGCGCACGAGGCAGTCGACGGCGTCCAGGTTGTAGCGCAGGTCGTCGCGCGCGTCCAGCAGGCGCGCGGTGGCGTGCGTGCGCGCCCACGCGGCGCCGCCCGCCTCGCCCGCCAGCAGCAGCACGCGCACGTGCAGCTCGCGGTAGCCCGCCGCCAGCTCGGCCGGCGCGCCCGCGCCCCACGCCGCGCCCTCCAGCACGCCCTCCACACCCTGCCGCACACGCATGCGTCTCAACGGGGACACGTCATTGTTTCTAATTTACTCAAAATATCGATAATAGCTCTAATTTTTTACTCGCAATAAGAAACGGCGAAGGTAAATTTTTGAGTTCAATTTGAAAATTGTGCCTTTAAATCACTCCTACCGAACGGGCTAAGGCCGGCAATCGATGACAACTCACCCTTTGCACCAGATTACAGGCCGAGACGATGTCGCGGTTCCTGGTGGCGAGCACGAGGCACTCCAGCAGCGAGTGCACGTTGGTGGCCTGCGCCGCGCACGCGTGCGCGCCCAGAGCGCCCGACAGCGCCTCGCCCGCGCGCACCAGCGCCGCCGCCTCCTCGCCCCCCAGCGGGTGCGGCGGCGCCGGGACCGCCGGGACCGCCGGGAAGGCCGGGCCGGGCGCGGGGGGCGAGGGCGCGGGCGAGGGCCGCGGCGGGTGCGCGGCGAGGTCCCGCGCGGGCGCGAAGCCGGGGATGTTGCGGGCGAACTCCTCGTACACCGCCATCTGGGCCTCCGTCGGCCCGCCCATTCTCAGTCTCACTCTCTCCGCCAGGGTTTCGGTTTGGTACGCCAATACCATCGGATCGTAATAAAGTCGGTTTTCTAGCCGAGCCTGTTTTCTAAGGTCGTAGTCGTTCATGAGTCGCTTATCTAATTCGGGCAACGCCTTTTCGACGGCAGTCTTCTGAATGTAGGCACACGCCAGTTCCATGTTCTCCGTGGCCAGCACGGCCGCGGCGCTCTCGATTAAATTCTGTAACGCGTCACCTAATGTTATTACACGTCCCTGTCAAAAGTTCACATCTATCTATCTATCTATACTTATTCGCGCTGTGACCTCAAATATGGAACTACGTTAATAAACACAAGATCATCGAGGTCAAAACACCTGTGAACATCATCCGACCGACGAGATTTTGAAATAATCGTGCCGCGCAGCAATCATTTGTGGTCATCGAGTGTTAAAGCCAAGGGGAGGGGGGGTTACCTGGTGCGCGGGCGCGACGGGCGCGGCGGGCGCGGCGGGCGGCAGCGCGCTCAGGAAGGTCGCCTTCAGGTTGGCGGCGATGGTGGCGGCGAGCTGGTCGCGGCAGGTGACCATGGCCATGGCGGCGGTGAGGCTGCGCATCATGTGGTGCGCGCCCAGGCGCAGGCGCGCGTCGTCAGGCTCCAGCGCGAAGTCCTTGCGCACGACATGCTCGCAGGCCGTCAGCGCGTAGTTTATCGCGCGGTCAACGACCGGATGGATCCATTCCTGAATCGATCTTTCGACGGCCGGTCTGACAAACTGCTTTAAGTGCGGGTAGTTTTGAAATAAAATTATATGAGGATTGAAGCTAATTTTTTGTCCGAATCCGATCGTCGAAGTCACATTCACATCCATGTAACTGAATCGAGGCTCCGGGACGTCTATCACCGCTGCGTCGGGCCCGGCGGGCGCGGGGGCGGCGTCGAGGTCGGGCGCGGGGGCCGCGTGGGGGACGGGGGCCGCGTGGGGAGCGGGGGGCGCGTGGGGGGCGGGGGCCGCGTGGGGGGCGGGGTCCGCGTGGGGGGCGGGGTCGCCGGGCTCGACGCTCGTCTGCGGCTGGGAAAGCTGCAGCTCTACAAGCTTGTGGTTTTCAGAGTCCCGCAAGTATAAGGTCGGTTTCAACTTTGATAGTTCTATGCCTAGATTTTTACAAAGCACTTCTATCTCAAATTTTAAGTTCAACTTGAGATCAGGTTCCTGATTGAGTTCGGCCAGGACGTTCATCAGGCCCATGGTCCACGGGTTAGGCGGCCTGAATATGACACTCCTGGTGCACGCCTCGAGGATCTTGGCGACGAAGGGCACGACATAGAGCAGCTCCTGTTGGCCCTTGTGGTACGCCTCCAGCAGCAGCGCCTTGAGGTCGATGTCGCGGTGCAGCACGGGCGCGTTGCGCGCGAGGGTCAGCATGCCCAACCAGTGGCCGAGGTTCTTCAGGAGCGAGCGGTCGCCGAAGTTGGCTATACTTTTATCGGAACGCAACAACACTTTTATATTTCGATAAGTTTCCATTATCGCTAATCTGTTCACCTCCCGAGCTTTTAAGACATCTAGAAAGTTGGAGTACAAGGCGTGGAAGTTGAATTCGAGGGACGCCCGCTTCATGACGATGTACTGCGCGAGCCAGGGATAGTTCTCCTCGGCCAGGATCTGCCTCAGCTCCTCGCACTTGGTGTTGAGGTTGAGCTGGCTGAGGTTGTTGAAGATGAAGGCCGTCTTGTCCTGCACGGGGCGCGGCGGCTCGGCGGGGCCCGCCTCGCGCTCCGTGGCCGTCAGCAGCGTGTCGATGTTGGACGCGCTGGCGATGGACGGCCGCCCCACGCCCGCGCCGCCCAGCGCCACCACCCTGTACCACCACCACAAAACAAACATCCATGTCAAACCAACATATTAACAGTTTTAATAAGAAAACAGAAACAAAAATAGTTGAAAAAGTTCAAAGGTTCAAGTTCTTAAAGGAAGTATCTCTAATCGAAATTGAAGTGGTCAGACACAGATATAATAGTTTTATCTACTTATATAAGTTTCTTCAGTGGATTTAGCCGAGGATAGTGCGAGTGCTTCCTCCTCTGTTCATTAAGGGAATATTTAATATTTTAATTACAAATAGCGTACCTGGCGGAGGGCGCGGCGGGCGCGGCGGGCGCGGCGGGCGCGACGGGCGCGGGGGGCGCGTAGGGCGGCTCGCGCCCCTGCAGCCCGTACTCCACGTACTGCACGAGGTGCGGAGGAAAGTCCGCGAAGTGCGGGACGGCGCGCACGTGCTCGCAGTACTTGTGGTACTCCTTGAGGCGCGCCTTAAACCGGTCCAAGGCGGTCAAGCCGAAATAGTACATCTTGGAGCCCTCCGGCTTGCGCAGCGCGTCCAGCACGAAGCGCAGCGCCAGACCCAGCGACACGTAAGTGGGTACGAGGCCCTTGTCGATGATGCCGCCGAACAGCTGCGCGGTTATGTGAAGCTCCTTATCGGGATATTCGGGGAAGAACTTGTATTCCTCGAACAGGTTTCTTAGCATGCACGAAAACACTTCCCGCTCTCTTTTATTCGGTGACTCTTGGAACTTCTTGAGCATTTCCAGCACCTCGTCAATGGAGAGGGACGGATATGGTGGATGATTGTATATCCGCTGGAAGTAGCCATTCGCTTCATCTTCAACTTTTTTTGAAATGCTATGCGTTATCTCAGGCAAATGGATCTGATCCGGCAACCGAAACTTGTCCACCGTCGAGACTTGTGTCATTCGCGTGAATGCCGCCATATTGGGAACGTTAGCACTGTGCGGAAGTGCCATCATCGGATAAGGGCTGTTGGGCCCCGGCCCCAGCGGTCGCGAGGGCGAACCCGGCGAAGGCGCGAGCGCACCCAGGGCGCCGGAGATGCCGAACGCGTTGTCCGTCGGCATGCCCAACGACATGCCCGCGACGCCGGCGCCCAGGCTGGCCATGGCGTCGACGTGGGCGTGGGGGGTGAAGAGCGGGCCCCCCTGGTGCGGGCGGGCCGGGGCCGGCGCGGGTTGGCGCGCCTTGGCCAGCAGCCAGGGCCGGCAGAGCGCCGCCACGCCGTAGATAGCGTCCTGCAGGTCGGGCGCGACGCCGGGCGCGCATAGCTGCAGACACGTCAACATGGCGCCCACGGCCTCGGCCGACAGCAGCGCGGCCTTGGGCAGCCGCTCCTCGGGCGGGTTGCCTGTCGCCGGAGGACATCTTCTCTGCAAAAACTTCACCATTGCGGATACAAAAATCTCACCGTGGTCTCTGATTTTGTCGGTTAACCATTTGTCCAGCTTGAGGTACTCTCGGCGCGAGGCGAGGCACGCCAGGTCGATGACGAACGGCAAGGATTGCACGTTCAGCAGCACCGACAGCGCCTTCAGGTCTTGTGCGACGTCCAAGATCCTGGACAACCTGGACTGGTCGCATTCGCCGCGGACGTACCATTCTGTCATGGCGTGCATTATAATGGGTTTAATGTTCGGGTTTTGTGAATGCCAAGCTCGTTGCAATATCACACCGGCGTTAGGATGATTGCCCAAAAATATCGGCACTAGAGTCGATAATAATTCTTGTCGGAAGTCCGTAATCGGTGCATTTATTTGAATCAAAACGAGCATCAAAACGTCGGGGCAATGTAGTACGGGGAAGTCGAAGAGGTCGTGCACCTGCAGATAGTGGCCGCGGTCCGCGGCGTGCAGCAGCAGCTCCACCAGGTACAGGCAGCGCCACGTTGCCACCTGCTTGTTGTCGGCCTCCGGCGGAGACTTCAGCACGTCCACTGACACCGGATGGAAGGGATAGTCGGCAAGGCTGAATATGTCGGGGTGTTTTAACATATTAGCGATCAAACTCATCTGACCTTCGAGGTTGGTCCACCTACGGCACAGGTATTCCACCGGGAATATATTGGAGGGGTAGCCTGCACTTTGCAGTCCCAAGCGCAAGATTGAGAATAAAAGGCTCAATCCCTGTCCGTCTGGAACGACGAATTCCGGTTGATCGAGTTGCAATATGACTTCTTTCCAGTTTAAATTGGACGCGAGTTCTTTGAGCGCGTGCACGAAGACGTCGGCGTTCCAACTGTCCGCGGGGCCGAGCGCCGCCGTCTCCCTCGGGCCTTCGTGATTCCTCCAGAAGTTTCCCGGCGTCTGTATCGGCGGCGCATCCGTCATCGTCGTGTGATAGCGCACCATCATACAAATTATTCGAGCGACGTCAATGGCAGTGGGCTCTCGCCCGCCGAAGTTTAATATGTTGTTCTTGCATTCCTCAAGGGTGGCGGTAAAACTGTAACCGATGTCCTTGATGACCTCTTCAAGCGGGACGTCGCGCAAAGCGGCTGCCATGGCTTCAGCGGAGCTCATCGTCATTGGGGGGCTCTGAGTGTCTTCCGGATACAGCAACGGTGTCAATACGAGGGGCACTTTTTCTCTGGGAAATTCAACCCGTAAATGTTTTGCATACAATTCTTTAGTAACAGGATCAAGGCGAAGGTCATCATAAGCGAGGCATGTAAGGCGACTTTGTAAATCTTTACGAATGCTTTCCCAGTCGTCCGCGTGCTCAACCATGCTCTGAAAATATAAAGGTAAAATATACATTAAATAGCGACCCTCCCCTGCTTTGCCTGGGTGACAGAATATACATTTAGACATCTATGCCAAATTATATCAAAATCCGTTCAGGCTTATTGGAGATACTAACAAACATCTGTCCATCCATCCTTGTAAACATTCGCATTTATTGTTATATAGTAAGAAGTAAAAAACATGATATAGATATGGTCTTTGAAATTACATCGATCATAGACTATTTTAATCCATGAAAGATGGTTTACAATATACTAATGACAATTACTTTCATAATCATTATCGAAATCATTCATAACATCGTTTAAAATTATATAAACTAGATTTATTAACTGATAAAAATGCGAAAAAAGCACTAGTTTATATAAATGTAGTCATCAGACGCAAGCGGGCTGCCACCTTGTAGCAGGGGCAGCTTGTAAAGAATTCATAGCAATTCAATTTCAACCTTAAATTCAACCTTAAATTCTGATTTACATGCTATTTTTTTAATAGCACATAAAAGAAACAGGAAATGTAGAATATGTTTACAATAATTCATACACCTTAATTTTCCTTTCTTTCTTTACTTAACTTAACAATGATAAATTTAATAATATCATCAATGATAATTTTTGATAAATATAATATTAATAAATTAAACATTTATAATACTCTGTTAAGACATGGACACATTTATTTTTACAAATAAGTCAGTGCTTTAATGTAATATGAATAAACTGTAGCGGGGTGAAGTGAGTGCAGGTGAGTGGGGGCAGGGTGAGTGGGGGCAGGGTGAGTGGGGGCAGGGTGAGTGGGGGCAGGAAGTAGGTAAAGATGGTTATGATTTTTTTTGAAAAACAATATACAAGCATTATGTTTGGCTGCACATCCACACATACACACCCTAGTATATTTATTGCAATTGTCCAATAAGGATAATTCTTTTTAGGGTATTTTTCTATATTAATTTGCATATTTATTATATATTAAATTAAATAATCTTTATTGTTAAAAATGTTTACAAATTGTTGGGACTCTGCCTCCTGAGGTAGGTGGGACCTTTGTTACATGCATAGGTTACCTGGGTTACATACATAGGTAAATGCTTGGTTACATATGGATTTCGGTGAGATGTTTGTGTGTGTGTGTGTGTGTGTGTTGAATGCGCCTGTGTATGCATGTGTTTTTGCTTAGGTGTGTTAGAAAGAAAATGGTATAAATTCGTTTAGTTTTATTTTATTTTAATATGGGTAGAAGATTTTCTTTTTGATTGTAGTCCATTTAGTAGTGTAACCATTGTGTAACATATATCCAGAGGTCTTCTTTTGACGTCGGACAATGACTACGGACGTTTCTGTTCATCTCCTCCCACAGAAGCTCTATCGGATTGAGATCCGGACTCTGAGGGGGCCACTCCATGCTTTTTAAAGCTCCTTCCGTCTCTTTGTGCTCTAAATATCCCCTGCATAATTTAGAACTATGTTTTGGATCATTATCTTGTTGGAAAATGAATCCATCTCCAATCAAACGTAGCCCGGAAGGAACAG
>JAAOEG020000023.1:0-11221 GCA_011763625.2 Papilio bianor | reverse complement strand
CAAAACAATAACCAAACAAGTACAAGGGAGCCGCCATATAATATAATGACAATTGCAACACCTGGTCCTTACGCGGCCCTCATCTGTGGTAAATAAACAATGCCCATTTATGGCATAGTCATTGTTTAAAAGATAAGAGAAATGGTGTTTAGACATTCAAAATGATTAGTAGATTACACAGGTTCATTCATACATTCATATTATGTTATCATATGCAGATTTAAAATATCTTGCAAATTATAACCTGTGTACAAAGTGGTCTCAAACTTTTGGCCGGCAGTGTATGTCGTAATATGTTTTAGGCAAGTTTCAGCTACTTCATGCACATTTTACCAGTCTTGACCATGAAACTCATCGGCAACGTCGGCATTGGATGTTAAGACATCAGGGAGGCTATTAATGTACACTAAAAACAGAGATGGGCCTAGGGTTCTGCCTTGTGGGACACCGTAGTTACATGTTAGAGGATCATTGAGGACGTTATTTACCCTGACATACTGATCTGTGCCTTCCAGGAACTTTGGAACTGGAATCTTTGACATTACCGTTTGTTGTCTGTTTTAAATGTAGGTTACACTTTTAAATACATCCGGAAACCTTCTTGAGTTAGGCTACGTTTTTTAGGAAAAGAAGGCTCGGATGGAGTCGCGGGCGACAGCTATTCATTAATAATTTTGCTGATTTCGTACGGGTCTCTGGGCGCAAAATACATAGAGAAGACATTAGACTCTGTGTTGTACAGATGCCAGTCATGCTAGTTCTTCCTCCGATTTCTTTAATCTTCGTAACCTCTGCCAGATTTTTGCCAACATTGGAAAAGTGAGTATTAATTTTGTTAAGCGATTCTTTTGTCTTATTTTCAATACTGAGCAATTCAGAAGGATTTTCATGTTTGGTTTTAATATTACAGATATCTTTGATTAAAGTTAAGGTCTTATATTTTTCTCGCTATTTGGAAATTGAGTTTGGTAGTATCAATTTTTTTTAGCGAGTTTATTGGATTGTTACACGTATTTAAAAATGTTCTTTGATAAGACCTTTAATTGTGTTAACCAATTGGTGTTCTGAACACTCATTTACGTCCTGTAGTGATATAATAAGACCAGTCAATATCATGCATTCTGTTTAACACTCTGGAATGAAGTGTCTAGCAGTTTTACTAGTTGTTTTACATATCCCAGCATCTTTAATTTCCAAAAGGATACGGCAATGATCTGAGAGAGGTGGAAATACCATAGTTTGCCATATGTTGTATGTCTTAATCATAAAATAAATGAGACAATTGTCAAGTCTGGTAGGGTGTGTGATACCTTGTTCTAGGCCATGGGAAGCCACAATGCAAAGACATTCGCGTAAGAAGATATGTGTGTCTTTGTCTAGGGTGTTTATGTTAATATTGCCTGTCAGAATAATTTGGTTGCCGGATGTTTTGCTTAAAATAGTGTCCTAATCCTAGGCAATACCTAATGTCTTACATTTACATTAGGTATTGCCCAGGATTAGGATAGCAAGGTAGTCTATATGAACTAATAATTGAATATTTGTTATCAACATTAAGTACAAGGCAATTACCTTCACTCATGTCCGGTTTGTAGCAGACAATAGTAAGATTTTTATGTACATAGACTACAATACCATTGTTTTGATTTAATGTTTTTAGTGAGTGGAATACACAATAGTTATCTAGATTGGGTGGGGCTACACCTATTCTCAGCCAGCATTCAGTCAAAACTATACCATACTATATTTCTTACATATAATATCTCCAACACATAAAACTTCTGTTAATTTTAAAATAACTGTGTATATTTAAGGCCTAATGCAAACAAAGTTTTATTAAATTTGCCAAAACATTTTTTACAATCACAATTTCTCTGGCATACCTAATACCCATCATAATAAGAATATTATATCCAATTTTCCTCACAATTTAACTAGTACAGAGTTTTAGTCCACCAAAATATAAGGTTAACAGATACATGGGTATAACAAAAGATCAAAATGACCAGTGGTACTTACCATGTGCACTTGTGTTAGGGTTTGCAAACTAAGATGCGAGGGTAAGGCAGGGACATGGCCCATGGGGGCCCCGCCTACACAGGTGCATCTTCACCACTGACATGCTGCCGATAACTATTCCATCAAATCATCTGTTAAACAAAAAAAACAAAAAATTTTATAACATAGATTTCAGACCTAAAACCTTCCTTACAGGGTTGTTTGCATGCATTGAGTGTAATAAACGTTACTATAAATATACCACAAGTCCCCCTGGCTTCAAATGATGATAATCTTAGCTATTCAATGTTAACAAGTTTAGATTGATGATTTTGCATATTAACAAATTTTTCCATTGTATTTTTAGTTTTAATTGATAGAAGATCTTTGGATTTTAAGACTTTGCTGATAGCATGCAATTGATGCTACAACTGAGAGCTGACAACAAGCTGAATACATACATACATATACATATATGTATAGAAAAAAAAACCATTTTTATGGCACAGTGGTCAACTGGTGCAACACCAGAACTAAACTGAAGACAGTTGAGACATGGAAGCATTTCCTCATCCCTTTCCAGCGCAACTGGTTACACATCCTGCATATACCTATTGGCAGCGGTTTCTTCAACATACCTGTCAGATAATTTGATCACTTGCTACCTTGTACTATAACACTGGCTAACTGTTACGTTAAAAGTTTAATTGATAACTTTTAACAGTTGCCAATATTTCCTCTTAGTAAAATACACGACTTAAACAGACCGCCATAGTGGGTAGCTAGAAAATTGTAAGGTCAATGGAATAAAGTCTACTAAGAGATTAGTTAAATCAAATTTAAACTTATTTGAAATCATGCAATCTATCATACCGTTGTACTGTACCTTTTAGGCCTCGCTAAAATATTGAACAAAAAATCACTAGAAACGTAAACGACGTACAATGGCACACGACAAACGCGGCTGCCCAATAGTTGAAAGTATCACTTTAAGTCTTTAAGCACAAATCAGCACGTCTGTGACCAACACCAAGTTATCACAGTTTCCTAATATGTTGAAGCATAAAACGAACTTTACACGCAACATGCACGAAATGTTATTTTGTACGGTTTTCTACTCGGTGCAGGTCGGAACGGGTATGATTGTCTTCGAACACCAACTCACACTTCACACTTCACTGAACAAAATACATTTTCCTACAGCCCTTATTTAACAACTAAACAAAATTTGGTTTCATGATTTTGCTAATAAAAAGAAAGCTGTATGCCGTTGCAAACTAGACAGACGCCATTACACAATGACAAAATGTGGCTGCGGGTCAGTGTTGCACGACCGGATTTTATAAAATACGGTGTTCTCCACAGAAAAAATCGGTTTTTACAACAAAAATACAGTGTTCAATGGAATAAAATGCAGTGTATTTTGCAGTGGAATAAATTCACAATTTAAGGAAAACTTAAAATCGGCTAGTAATTTTCTCTTACAAATTAACAAAAAATAGGACCCACCTGCAAGCAAATTGATATCAGCATTCTTTTAGAACTTGGTTAAAAATTCAAAGTTAGCTTTATAATAGCAGTAGTAAGTCGCGAGAAAAAACATACTTCGTATTAGTCGAACCAACCGGTTGGTGTCGTTTTCGCTCCTTAGAGCTCCCTCGAGCTTAGTTACTCCTAAACGAGGTTTAGGCTAAGCGCCATCTGTGCCCGCCCACCTTAAGCCCGGTGAAGCTGTAAATGCCTCTTCAAGGCAAACAGTGACTATCCAGCCACAAAAAAAAGTCCCTTTGGTGTTTTGGTGGTTGTTCTATGCGTTTTCAAATTGGTTGTGGATCGTTGCGTCCTGTAGAAATCGTTTTGTTTGTCTTGTCGTAAGTCGAGTGGTGTGGATCAATATTTTAACACTGTTACTTACGTTGGAAACAAGCAATAACCTAGTCGAATACATAGTTCTAAAACATCGATGTAAAATATGAAAGATGCGCGAATAGCTCTCGATAAATGGAGCCACCAAAGAAGGCAATAATCGATAAATGGGAATGCCTAAATTTCATACAGAGCTGAGCCCAAAGCGGACACTAAACATATGCATTTTTTATTGTTTCAACACATTACAGATATCAAATGTCCAAATAATGTGTTAAAAACGACGCCACTGATATTTCAAAGGGAAAGAATTGTAACATTTTGAGGTTATTTTAATACCTATTATAAATATGAGCGACTGTTTTTCATGATTATTATACATTGTATTATATTTCGGCTAGTAATGTCGTAATAGAAGCCGAAGTCGGCGTTGAAAAACAGAATCATTCCATAAAACAAAGCCAATGTAAGTCAATCTCATTTCGTGCAGTCTCTTTCTGAAGCACCCGTGGCCGCTGAGGATCTGCGAAACTTGATTGTCACGTCCGGGAAACTGCTTCGAAACAGATTTGACGATTATGCAAACCAAGCTCTACGCCAGACACAAACCTTCTGCGATATCGATTAAAATGGAGATATATACCACTTTATATAATAGTTTTAAGCTATGGTAACGGATCCCTCAAGATGAGGTTGAGGCATGCGACAGCTTCCCCAAACCCTTAGTCACTTTATAGCCAATCGCAGACGTATGCTGCGCGAATTATGGACAATATTATTATTATTGTATAACCGCGATATCAACGAATTACGCAACCCGATTCGGCCCAGCAAAAATATAGAAATTGTATTGTATATTTCATTGGCTGCAGTGATGCTATCTTTGCTTTTAATACATAAGACATTAATTAAATATTCATTAAACTGAGTTTCTATAAGATAAAAGCTGAAACGGCTAGCTAGTGTTATAAAACCACAAAGAAAAATCTCATCATAAAGTGTAAAGATTTATTCGGTAGATATTTAGGAATGTGACACACACATTAATGACAAATAAAAGTAGGTCGTGGGTTGCAGGTTGCGGTCTACAGACGAGCTTGGATCCAGCTGGCGAAGGAAGTGACGCGAGCGAAGCCCGCGGGCAGGCCTGCTTGACAGCCGCGGCTTGATCCAAATGACACTACGCCGATCTGCACAAATGCGACCAGACATTATACATTACATCTACTGCACACGCTGGTGGTTGCTACTCAGCTGGAAGTTAAAGAAAGTATGCTCCATGTCTACTGCGCTGAAGAGAGATTAGTGTTAAATTCCTCCACTATACATTACCAAGTGATGCACAGAATTAAACTAAGACTCGCAACCCCACGGTATCAACTAATCTGAAACCGACTATATGGTAGGGTGTAGGTATATGAGCATACCAGAAGGCGTCGTCCAGCCTCATTGACAGTGAGCGGGCCGCCGGAGTCTCCACTGCAGGTGCTGCTGCCCGACCCACTGGTGCAGAGCGTGGAGGCGATTACCGTGCCGGTGCCGTACGTCCGCTGGCACACCGCGTTAGTAATCACCTGCAGCGACGCGTGGCTCAGCACCTGGCCTTGTGTGATCCCCGCCGCTGTGCAATAAGTCCGGTATAAAACATCAACATGCATAGCCTTGCCGTAACAGTAGAATGTTTTTACAACTACAATAGTGGTAGGTCCAGAAACAAAATCTTTGCGTGAATAATTGGCATGCTACTGAAACGCTAGTAACCTATAATTATAATAGTAATGCATTTAAAAAACACTACAACCAAGTGACAGTACCCCTAAGCAGCTCAGTGTATACACACATACACACGTTTCGAATGAAATCTCCCACCTAAAAAACCGTTAGGTTGACCGATTTTGAAGTGGACCTGTGGAGAAGGTAAGCTACAGGTAAAAGTTGGTGGTCGACGATGATGGATACCAACAGCCGGTTGACCCCTCGGTGCCGTACTGCATCCGCCTAGCCCACGGTTCAGCCCTTTAAAGATACTCACAATCGCTCGTCTTCCCGAAGCCGGCGGCCTGCGCGAACGTGCCCACAAAGTTATTGCTGAGGAGAGCCGCCGTGGGCAGAGACACTGGTGCGATGTGGTCTGACGATACAGAACATAATATCTTAAAATAATTGCAAATTATCAAAAAAAAAAAACATTTATTGAACGCAGATAACTTCTCACATCGCAAAGGATATGCCCAAAAATTCATAAGATTATGAAGTATCAATATTGTGAAAAGTAACTGGCGTCGCGCGGAAGGATTTCATGTCACTCATATAAAACAACATTCATAATTTGATGGGTGCCTATTTCATCGCATTATACATTAATTTACACGCGCCTTGGTATCTTTTCTCTTCATAGTTTGTGGAAAAAGGAGTAAAAGAATTTGAAAAAGTGACTTACTATTAAACTCTACTCTGTTGATAGCGATGATAGCGACGTCATTATGCAGAGTGGTAGGCCGGTAGCTCTCGTGGGTCCGCACGTTGCTCGTGGTGACCCTCGTGCCACCGGAGAACAATCTGGTGGAGCCCAACACGACAGTGAACTGCCTAGCTTGGTTGCGGCCGTCGAACCAACAATGCGCTGCGGTCACCAAACGGGTGTTGGATAGTAACGATGACCCACAAACCGATGTGCCGCCCGAAGATAAGGCAATGAGTAGACCACCCTGTGCAATCATAAGTAATTTGTGTTTTCATAACTAGTTAACTTTTCTTTGTTTCTCCGCTGGATTGTTAACTTCATCATTTCTCAATTTAATTACAATCCGTGATAATATTTTTTTTAAATAGCTAATTGTACAGGAAATCTACATTAAGGATATCGTTCGCTCGCAACTTTGTTAACGCAAAATTAAGAAAATAATTAATAATAAAATTAGCCTATAATATACCGGCACACATCGGCTACCTGATATGATGATGATAAAAGCAAAAACAAGTCGTAGACGAAATGTTATTAGAGTTACGGTAGGAAGGTACTTACTTTAAAGTTCAACGAGTTAAGGGCGCTTTTTAAATGTGCGATTTTATAACGCCAATGCTCATGCTACTGAAGTAGTCGCAATACTACCCAATTTCGATGCGGCTTTTGCTTGTATGTATGCATTTCAGTTAACATTTAGTGTATGTTGATTACACATTAGCTAGGTATACTGATCTTAAACCACATTTAGAGATAACTCACAAGATGCGGGTATGCGCCAAGCGCGGCGGGCGTGCCGCCGACAATTCGGACTCCGTCGAAGTCTAACGCGGTCTCTGCTCGTTTGATTGCCTCCGCTAGAGGAATGCCGACGATCCGATGATAATCGACTTGTATAGTCTCGTCAGCCAAGACTGCGGCAAGCAAACAGGACAATATTAATAACTTCATGCTTACTTTCAAACTGGTACCCCTACAGTAATTCACCACCATTTATGGAAACGCAATATCTAATCAAATTAATGTCCAGGATATTATGAAATCGTTTACAAATTTATCTAGATCTCATTAGGTAATCCATCCTTCAAAGTAATTAGGTCAAAGATAAGTTTTGTCATTTTAACATATAAGATAAATGTTGTTATCCTAGAAATTATTAAACCTCGTGATAAAACACACATCTAAATAAATCTAAGAAAGGCTTAACGATTTTAATATTCTATACTAAATAATAAAATATGAGTGTCTGTACGTAATATCGAAAAAAATTGTGGACCTCTTGTATTTTGCTGCTTTGTAAATAACAAAAAAAAAAAACATTTTTTTAAATGTTCGTCTGTCTGTCTATCTGTCCGCAAGCCGCGTTTGTTCCGAGTAATCTCCGAAAGGGCTGGATCGAAATACAAGGGCTTCACAAATAAACAACATTTAGTACAAATATCACTGCGCGAACAAAAATAGAAAAGAAAGAAAAAGTCAAAGAGAAATAAAATTGACACAATTACAATAAGAAGAACTTCATTTAGTACAGTTAATACAATTTGTTATTCATGAAAAAGGTTCGACAACAATCTTGTCTTATAGAATTAGGTGGGGAATTGAATATGCGTAAAATTATAATTCTAAAATAACGAGTATTTTGATGATGTTTACCGAGATTTGAATGATTATTAACGAGGAAACGAGCAAGACACATAAAGGAATTTTGACGATAATTAGATCATACCATAGGAAGGTGTGTAGGAGTGTGTTAGAGCGCTGACTTCTCGTCTCTTCTCTTCGATACTACCGTTTATAATGTTTAACATAAAGGTTTGCTCCTTCGCGTCGAAGAATTAGAGGGAGGATATGACATTTTACACAGAAATTAAGATAATCTTGTGAACAATAATTATAATTTAGTCGAAAGCATAAATATCTGCATGTTTTCGATCCGAGAGATGTATAAGTTACATCGCGGATTCCACGTTTCACTGGTGTACTCGAGTATGCTACATACATAAGTACACTACATAGGTCATTACTACATTAAATCTTTGTTACGATCGCTTTACAAACCCTAGTCCCTTATACGCTTTAGATATAATGGTCTCTATAAGACTCTAATAAAAACTATATATACCCAAATCTCTAAATTGGAGACATCTTTGCAACCTCGTCTGTTTAATGTATTCGAATGTGATTGGGTTAATTTTTCCCCCGTATGTTACAACTTTCGGTTGGAGGGATTCAAGTTTAATTTATTATGGAGACAATAATCGCTAAGTCTGATTGAAATGCGACGGCGTCGTCGAGTATCGAAATACAAGTAAATATTTTCATATCGTCTGTGAAGCATAGTAACTGTGAATAATGGATGCATTTATCGATTTCATTGATATACAGCCGTGAGCAAAAATAAAGGGTCGGTTAAGAAATAAAGTTAAGAAAGTTTGAATATCTCGGAAGATAAAGACGCTAGCTAACTAGACCATAAAATATCCGTAAAATAAAATTAAATATTTTTATTACTATAATTTATTAAAAAACATAAACAAACGAAAATCTTACGTAAACTTGGATAATACAGTAATTTTACATTAAATTTATTTATATATAGAATCTAGTACGTAGTATATGGCAGCACTAAGTAGTATCTTTATCTTCAGAGATATTCAAACTTTCTTAAGCGACCCTTTATTTTTACTCACGGCTGTAAATTAAAATAATAGGGGACCAAGCAAGGAATCCTGTGTTATCTCGCTGGGCCATGAGATCCGGTGAAATATAAAGTTATGTATTTATGTAAACGGCTTTTTATTTGTGACTGACTTGCCACTGTTTGCCTTGAAGAGGCATTTACAGCTTCACCGGGCTTGGATGTCAACGGCTGGCGAGCGAGTAGATATACATATATGATGAGAACCACCTAATGAGGTCTATAGGCTTTAGCCACACCTCATGGTCATTTTGATCAAATCTTTGCTATAATCGGTGTAAATAACGTCGTCTTGCTTTCCTTTGTCCATCCTTTAGTTATGGAGTCGATAAGCGTAAAGAGATTGGCAGTAGTCGATCTACCTTGAAGAATGCCGTGCTGGACGATACTAATTGCATATTTTATAGCGGCGTATAGCTGGTTGCATATATCTTTCCCAATACTTTAGCAACTATGCACAATTTGGACACTGGTCTATAATTTGTCACATTAGTTCTCGAGCCCTTCTTTTGAACAGGCGTGTAACATACACTCATCGCCACGTTGAAGGGACGGTACATCTATACAATGTTTTTGGAATAGTAAGGTAATCGGGATGTACAGGGTTTCTGCGCAATTGATGAGGAATGTCGGGGCAAATAGTTCGGGCCGGCGGCTTTTGAAGTGTCTAATGATTTTAGATATATATTTTTTAACCTCAGCGTAGTGAATGTTGATAGTACCAATATCGGAAACGGATCACACAACTTGTTTGAGTGACGCGTATCGAAACATAGCACGAGAATAACTTGAGTTAAAGTTGCACACTTCGATGCCGTCCGACGCCATTAGGTCGCCGTAATGAACCACAAGCCTAGCCTCATTTGAAGACAGGCTTCTCCCGGAGAAAAACTTGCGGCCGCCACTGGCGTCCGATAAGAAACAGGATGCCCGCACCTACTCGGTTACGCTCTCGGGGCCAGCACCAGTACCAACTCCCCGCCCACAGAGGACGGTCAAGGAGAAAGCGCCCCTTGCGCCGCCAGCTAAAACTGGTCCCAGCGGGCTTGCGCGGCAGGCGTCCGCTGCGTCGTCTAAGCACTGACGGGGACCGAACAGATTAGGCCCGAAGCGCGTGTAACTAAGGAATGCACCTCCGCTTCCGCTGCAAAAGCTGCGGGAAGTCTTAGGTAGCGATGTCGTCCGGGTATCCAGGCCCATAAAGACGGTAGACCTGCGAGTTTCAGGCCTGGACGACTCTGCTACCAGTGCCGAGGTAGTCGTTGTTGTTGCGGCCGCAGGAGGATGCCCGGGTGAGCAAGTGCGGGCTGGCCAAATTTCGACCGGCCGCAATGGACTGGGATCAGTCTTAGTCCATTGTCCCGTGGCAGCTGCGAAAAAGATAGTAGACGGTGGACGGCTGTTCGTGGGCTGGGTCTCCGCCCAAGTTAAGCTACTGGAAGCGCGGCCACTTATGTGCTTTAAGTGTCTTACACGAGGGCACATGGCGGGCCAATGCAATAAAGGGGTTGATAGCAGCGCGCTGTGCTACCGCTGCGGTCAACCGGGTCACAAGGCCCAGGACTGTTTCGCTGCGCTGTGTTGCGCGGTCTGCACCGCTGCTGGAAGGTCGGCGGAGCATCGCGTGGGCAGCAAGGTCTGCGTCTCCCCACCTAAGGGAAAGAAGAAGGGAGGTAAAGATGGTCCGAGCCAGTTGGCCGGACAGTCTTCTTCCTCACCCCAGGCGATAGCGCCAGAGGTTGAGGAGGTTCCAATGGTTGAAGGATAGGTACGAACATGAATCTCCTCCAGGCGAACGTCAATCACTCCGCCAGAGCTCAGGACCTCTTGTTCCAGAGCATGGCGGAGTGGATGATCCACGTTGCCGTAGTCGCCGAGCCCTACCGCGTCCCGTCCACGGACGACTGGGTGGGAGACGTAGATGGTGTCGTAGCAATAAGGTCCCGGTCTATAACGGGTTCTCCGGCCTTCGTCGACCATGCCATAAACCAGTCCTGCCAAAGTGTATTGGCTGTTGTTGCGGCTCTGGAGCTACGACTCGCAGAGTCGGAGCATCGGGTCACAGCAGCTAAGCTGAGGTGCGCTCAACTGGAGCTGCGTATGGCTTCAACCACGTCGGCCTCAAGCCCGGCTGTGTCATCTGTGCCCACTGCTGGTACCCCCAGCTATGCTTCCCTATTGAAGCGCCCTCAAGG
>JAAOEG020000022.1:1405344-1416714 GCA_011763625.2 Papilio bianor | reverse complement strand
TTATGTGTTATTCTAGACTATGTTCTATATCTGTGCTTAATTTCAGTAAGATATGTTGAACCGTTGCGAAATTACCGAGTAAATATGTAAATAACTAAAAACTACGTATCTCACAAGAACCGTAACTATTTCCGGGATCAAAAGTAACCTATGTGTTGTACCAGACTATCTCTACATCTATGACAATCATCGAGATCCGTTCAGCCGTTTAGGCTACAAACTCTAATATTTTATAGAAGACTAGCTGTCGCCCACGACTACGTCCGCGCTTTTTTCTTTCTAGAACAAAAAGATTTTTTCTACAATAAACATAGCCTAAGTTACTCCCTATTACATCAGCTACCTATCAATAAAAGACCCGTCAAAATCGGTCCAGCCAATCCAGAGATTAGTCGGAACAAACAGACCGACAGACAGACAGAAATTGTAAAAAATGTTATTTTGGTGTTAGTACCGTATATATATTCGTATACAAATATAAAAAACGGTTATTTCAATATTACAAACAGACACTCCAATTTTATTATATGTATAGATATGCGTAAGCTACGATATCGTCGGATAAATATACATTTAAAATTCGAAAATTAATGATGGAATTCGAACCCAAGACCTGCAGAATGCAAATGCCAAATTATTAATCAGTTAATAATTAAGCCTAACTGAAGATCTAAATGACAATACATCGGGTAGGAAATAATCTTCCCCTAATATGTATTCCAATGTAACTTCAATCAAACTTTCCAAATTCCGTATTACCTGACGAAACTCTAACATCCTTAAATCCCTTCCCTTCCCTCGGGATCTGACGAATTCAATTTGCGAAGGAAACGTTACCTTTCATAAAGTAAAGGTCGGTTAAATATACTGAAAGAAGGTTTTTATGAAAAGTTTTAAAGAGATTTCCTTCAATAGAACCTTATTTGATATTATTAACACTATTTAAGCTTATTTTATAATAAAATTTAAGCCTTGAATCCAAAAATATAACTCTGTATTCATAAATATTGCGAAAAATACAGCCTTACTAAAGGTATTATCCTTTGTATCCAAATTTTCTTTTCAGAAAATTCTCTACCAGCAATTTTGAAGAATTTTAAGATATTCCATACTATTGATCTACTGGGTAAACCCCTAAGATATCTACTAAAGTTTCATCTACTAAGAACGATTAATTTGATAAACAACCCTCTTCCAGTGAACTCGAAGCCGCTGACCTTCGATGAAGTGTACAACCAGAGCTCACCGACCAACTGCACGGTCTACTGCGGCGGCCTGACCACCGGTCTCACAGAAGACCTTATGCAGAAGACTTTCCAGCCTTTCGGCACTATTCAGGAGATACGCGTCTTCAAGGACAAAGGATATGCTTTCATTAGGTAAATATTGAAAGACAGAACTCACGCTCATGACTCCCCGGGAAGCAGGGGTTGAAGACGTTAAATTTTGCTGTCTAAAACACCTGCCTAGCTTTCATCCTCATTCATACATGCTCTTAATACCATATTATTGTCTTCTTCTTGATGTGCCTCTCCGTCTAGCGAAGGTTGGTAGTCAGTTCTCCATACTTGAATTTGTCCCTTGCGAGGCGAAACAGTTGGGCGGCACTCGCTATTCCAGTCCACTCACAGATGTTTCGCAACCACAACTTCTTTCTGCGACCAACACCCCTTTTGCCAGCGACTTTTCCCATCAAGATGAGTTGGAGGAGATTATTTCAATCATATCTGAGTACGTGGCTGTGATAGGCTGCTTTTCTCATCAGCAAGACCAAATAGACTAGCTCTTGGGTAAATTATTGATGCAATGTTGATTGTACTTTCAGATTCTCAACGAAAGAGAGCGCCACTCACGCTATAGTGGCAGTCCACAACACTGATGTGAACGGTCAGCTCGTGAAATGCTCCTGGGGCAAGGAATCTGGAGACCCTAACAACGCACAAGCGCAGGGACAGGTGAGTACAAGTTAAGCCAGTAAAGCTGGTCGGTAGATTTTAGAAGATCTCCGGACACATTTTTTAGGTTATTCACGTACTACGCATGCTTGAAGATTTCGTGTATCCTGAGGTTATATACTAGAAAATTCTTTTTGGATTAATACAACATGACAACGGTAACGCAAATGGTAGTTAATTCTATCTCAATATCTCGAATACTCGCTCCCAAAACTTTCATCACCAAAATGAAAAAGGCACAAAACACCACGGCTTAAAGCCTGTCAATTTACAGCCATCAGTGATAAAATACCATATTTTTTTATATTTTAGAAATAATGTCCGTTTAGGAGTTCGCGAATCCTTCTGAAGCACAGAACTTAAATATCAATATTTAAATAACTCGTAGACACTAAAATGCAAATTATTTACCGTCTCAGAAAATTTTCTTTCAAATGCAAATTAATCTAAGGCTTCTGAAGCTCTCCCAAAGAGAATACATAATTATGTAAACTTAACAGAAGATGTTTTGATATCATTTAATAGGTAGACGAAGATATAACTTATATTAAATCCATGTTATATGAGTACTCAGAGAGTTAATTCCAGAAATAAACTCGTGTAACACTTCTTTAGTAACTGTACAATCTACCACAATAATTTAAATAACAATTAAATGTAACTTTAGCAATGATTAAATAGGATTTAAATTATATTGACGATCCGTCAGTAACGTGCAACCATCGTGACATTCTCTGTTCGAATACTTCACAAGATGGCTACCCGTTTGACGTTCCGCCAGAGTGACATTGACAGCTCTTGTCACAAGAATCGATTCGAATTGCACTCAATTGATTGTCTCGCTGTACATACAATAATAAGTGTAACGTTTTAAAAGATTTTGTCAACTCTGACGCAATTCTTAACGAAGATTAAAAACAAGCAGCCTAGTACTACGAGTAATAATTACTAAGTAGTTACAAGTTACTGTCTATCTACTAAGGAGCATGGGCATCGTAACCCAATGTTCTAGGCTTTAATAGTCTAATTAGGGAGGGGGGACAAGAGCTACCATTATATTGGAAGTAGATTTTTCAATTGTAAATTTTTTCGATTCTCTATTACGCACCCATGTTAAGATTTTAATACTTAGTGTTGCCATATACTTATTACTAAAATCTAAATAAAAACAAAATTTAATGAAAAATACATTACTATCCAAGTTTACGTAAGATACTTTTTTCGTTTAAGTTTATGTTTTTTAATGAAATATAAATAAATTAATAAAAGTATTTCGTTTTATTTTAAGAATATTTAATTGTCTATCATGCACAATTTATTCCAGTTAGCTAGCGTCTTTATCTTCCGAGACATTCAAAATTTCTTAACTATGTTAACAGAACCTTTATTTCTGCTCACGGCTGTAGTGATATCGATGGCAGAAATACCAATAAGCATAGTAGACACACCTTGTATTGAAATATAGAAAATAATATTCTAACCCAATTTAACTGAAAATAAGCATAACGGAATGTTACGTGACAAATAGCGGATTACTCTGAATTAACTTGACTAATCAGCTATATAATCAGTCATGTTACAATCCGTCATTATATATCTCGAGGTAATGTTACATAATTTAATGAAGTAACGTAATATGTTACAGCTGGGAGGTACAGCATATAGTCCGTTCGGCGCGTACACGGCGGGCGGCGTGCCCCCCGCCTCGTACTGGTACAACACGTACCCCCAGCAGCTCGGGGGGTTCCTGCAAGGGGTGCAGGGAGTGCAGGGCGTGCAGGGATACTCTTACGCCGGACAGTTCGCAGGATATCAGCAGCAGTACATGGGGTTAGTTTATTATTAACTAGCTTTTACCCGCGGCTTCGTCCGTGTAGAATTAAAAAACTTAGTAATTTGTGGCCAATTTCATCGTGTTTTGCCGAGCCGTTCTAGAGTACCTTCCAATAAATAACTATCGATATCTTAACTTGAATTTAGTTTAGAAATAAGATAGCTACATAACATTTCCACAAAATAAAGCAATTTTTTTTATAATAGCTAACACTTATACAAGAATTAAAGACCAAAATATCATCCAGTGTCTTTAGAACAAGCTAGAAGTTTTCGACAGGCCTTGTTATTTTAATTTCTTGTCTGAGTGAATTTACATTAATTATTTACTAATTTTGTTATCCTAATCAGAACTAAATTTTGTTAAAATCTTACCATCTTAGCCAATCACGCTGGCTCAATGTCATCTGACTCCCTTCGAGCTACTGAGTGGGGAAGCAATGGTCTGACGACGACAAACGTTGTGACCGGTACTTAATAAACATGGTAACATTTTAGTATGGGCGGCGTGCAGCTACCATGGGCTCTTGGCGGTGGCGTAGGTGGCGTTGGCGGTGTTGGGGGTGTGGGCGGCGTGGGCGGCGTGGCGGCCATGTCCCAGCCGCCGCAAGTCCTTCACTATCCTGTGCAGCACTTCCAGGTGCAACCCGTGAGTATCCGACCCTCACATACGCTGACTCAAAAATAAAACATACAATAAACTTTAGGTTAGGATTTTTCTTAGTAAATCCCTAAGGGGCTTCTGTTTTTGAATGCTAATTGATATTAAATTAACGTAGGCACGCCAAATTCTATACATGACGGCCATTATATTTGTCTATTTTTGCGATTCTGTCAAAATAGTAAGATAAAGGATAATTTTAAGAATAATAGCAAATAATAATGTAATACAATAAAAAATAGATTAACTAATAAAAATAAAAATTATATAAAGTATCGAATGAAGCATCAAATCATAAATCACAACAAACATCGACGCTTGCGGCGAATGGTCGCAGCGAACCCCCTCACTCACCCAAAAGTAACGACAGACAGACGTTCTAACCAAAGTGCACTTGTACGTATTCATCTTCAATTTTCAATTAAATAGTGCAAACCATCTGAACCTCCTGTTAGTGAGCTACAAAGCAATCTCATTAACAGGTATATACATATATAGTGAGAAAAGTTTTTCCTTCGTAATTGTTCGGAAAACTTTCGTTTCATCTTGTCGTGCTCTCTCAAATAGCTGACGCTAAAAATTTATGAAAAAAATACGAACTTTTCCGAAAAATTACGAAGGAAAGTGTTTTCTCACTATATCTGTATATTGTAAAATGTGGGTAGTTAATTTGCCATAGTTATGTGAGAAAATGTTTTTCACCGGTACTTGGATTCAGTATTTTGGATTTTCGAGTTTTAGTGTTTGTGGTTTGTGACTCGATGCATTTCTCTTATTTGTAAACTAGCGACGAACCTTCTTCGTCGTAGTTTTATTTTAGTAATGGTTTGATGTTAGATCGGTGAGGACGAGTGGCTGGCCCCGAGCCTGCTGGTGTGAGGACAGCGCCCGCCGCCCGAGCCCGCCTGCTGCTGTCTGCACAAAGAGTGGATTTGAAGCCCTTTCATGTTCCACTCTACTCTGTACCTTACTAACATCTTCTGTACCAACCTTACTACTCTTCTGTACCAACTTCTAACCTTTCTTGTTCCAATCTTATTCTTCAATGCTTTATTCTGGCTTTTACCAATTATTTTGCGGTAGCGTTAATTTGTGTTCTAGTCATTTTAATCCGAGACATTTTTATTAATAACAAGATGAAGTCATAGTGGTATAAATTAGATATGTATACAGTAATAATCATTATAAAATACATTTTAATGTACTTACCATCAAATTTTCAGTTCGAATTTCAAACCATTAAAAATTGTAACATTGTTTAATATTCAAAAATTATTGATTAAATAATTTTATTGCGTGAAAGAACACATTGTGAACTCTTTGGATAATATCGTTTGGTTAAAATTAAACGTTTGGTTTAAGAATTAATTTTGGTAAAGGTACATAATATCTTTGGGCAAGCGGGTTTTGGATAGTGAGCGGAGAAATTTAAGCCAAGCTTCTGACCAGTTGGTCACAACTCTTTACAGAAAGAAGGAAAATGTGAGTCAGTTATTCGAAAACCTTTATTTCTACCGCTTGAAGAGCATTGAAATGCTATTATAATTACCAAAAAAAAAAAATAACTTTTAGAAAATATATAGTTCGATTTAAGATTATTAATATATAAATTAAGTTAGGATTAGCGAATGCTGATATTGGTTAAAGATATGGAATGAGAACAAACGTGAATGAATATTGAGGAAAAGAAATGGATTGAACGGTGATAAGGAACCAAAATCATCTGTTAGCACAAGAGTTAGACTAAGATTTAGTGGGAAAAATGTAGATTTTTGGAGACATGTTTAGTAGGCGACATTAGCAAGCGCAGGTTTCAGCGAGTGAGATGTTTTATAAGACAATTTTATATCCGAAGAGATTGCTAGGTACGAGTGTAAATGAATAGGATTTAAACATATTTAATGATTACATACAATTAAATGAATAACGCTATACAAAAATATTTCTAGTCAAATTTTTAGTTTCTCTTCATCTCTCTTTTTTTTAAGTTTATTTTTGTTCAAGACAATGCCAAATTCAAAACCGTATATTTAAAAAAATAGAAAAAAAAATCATGAATCACCTTATTAACTAACTGTTATATTAAAAAAATGGTTGTGTCTTAATGTTAAAGAACACTTAAAAAATAAAGATCTTCGTGGAAATAAAATACCGAAACGTAGGAAAATATTAGATTTATTTATTGTATAAGTGAAAAGAAAAAATATTTATTGCATAGAAAATAAGGAGCATTTAATCTTTTACTGTAGCTAGTCGAAATACGAATGAATATGTGTGCGTGTGTTTATTATGATTTTGTTTATTTTTCAGTTGTATGTACTTTCGACGTTACATTGTAACAAATGTTACAGTTTTCAATGTTTTACTTTCATGCTACATTCAAAGTCTACTTCTATTGAATGTGACACTTCAAGGTTATTACAAATGGAATGTAACATTGTTGATTTCGATTTTAAATGGATTGTAACGTCGATGCACAAAGGGTGTGCTATTGGTCGGTTGCTGTTTATTTAGGGCGTGGCTAAGGAGAACGTTACATGTTATAATGTAAGTGTAATGGAGTCGCTCTCGACCGTCTTTTTTGAAACTTTTTAATGACAACGCATCTGACCGCGTTCGTCTCTATTGCTCTATATAATATTTTGTAAACGATGTATTTTATACGTTATATTTAAAAAAGTAAATTATCTGTTTGTCTGTCGTAGATAAATTCATTTCTCTTTAGCGACTTATTTATTTTGAGGCATATAGATGAAAAACTTGTGAGACATATCGCTAGAAATTATTATTAAGGATATTAAATTTAACAAATATGTAATAATACATTATATAACATGATTTCAGGTAAGGAACGAATTGTTAAGTCAATTTTGAACATTCAGTCAATCGTGAAAGATAACCTGCTTTTGATGATCACATAATAAAAGTTTATTCTCGAACATTTGATTGTGTGCGTTTGCTGAAATGGCATTAAACCTATTTGCTATGTGAATCATTAAAAACACGGATTACGAGGTTCGACCTCCACCAGAATTGAGGAATATCACAAAATAATGTAATGATGGAGTTTTAGATAGACAAATTTAGTAATAATCGACATATAATGATGCTAGAAATTAGGAAGATTATTATTACATTGTAATGCCTATAATCGCTTGGAATAGGATACACTAAGTTATATATATATCCCATTAGAAGATAACCGCATACAGCCACGGGTGGGCAGATTTAGACAATGACTTTGTTTTGTAGGAGAGATAAACTCATGTGTAAATCTCAAACAGAAGCACTTTAGCTTCTATATTACAAATCGTAATATTGTCTACCGTTTGGTAAGATTCAAACGATTGTCTTATACCGGATATTTTAGTCCGCGTTTCGGACTAAGTTGCCTTCACCCAAACGCTGATCTTCCTTCATCTATACATATGGTTAAAGTTTAGATGTAAGATATAAACAGCTTTGCTGTCTTAAGCTGTAACGCTGGGCTAAGACGATGAGAACGACCATAGTAAAATGGTCTTATAATATTTTAGCTAGGTAAAGTGCAAGAAATATTTAATTAAATGATATACTATATATATACAAGAAATTATTGTGCAAAACATTAAAATATGTCTCTTTAGATAGGTAGGCTATTCAATTTTTGAGTGGATTTTTTTTTTCATCTTACGTTTTGGTTTTTATTATTTCAATCCATGATATTTATCAGATATCATTTAATTTTAAGTCCCAATGTATAACACCAATATATTTAAATCCTTATTATAATGTGTATAGGAATGTTGTGAGGGCGGATTGTAATTTTCTATTCTAGACATGATTCCAATGAAAATGCCTTATTGATGAGAAAAAAAAAAGATTTTTCGAACTTTTGAAAAATTCCTTTTAAAACCTTTATAAATATAGATATCGTAGAGTGCTCCAAACGGTACATTTGAAACATTTTATTCTTTAATTTTTCTGTAAAATAAATAATTCATATAACAAATTTTTCAGAAACAACAATCTTACAAACCTTTTTTGTAACATGTCAGAGTCTCGCGAATCTTTTTTTTATATTAAACGGTGGCAAACGAGCGGCCACCTGGAGTCGCAGAAATAGCGAAGTGACCGCTCCCCATAGACATCTACAATTGGAGATGCGTTGCCTACCTTTAATCGACGGAGGAGACGCACTGAAAGAGAATATTTCCACTTCCTCCTCCGTCAAGTCCACTTTCTCTTCCCATCGTTTCCTCGTGGGATAAGGGTGGGAAGGGAAAAAGTAAAGTTTGAAATGTATACTACCTTTCAGATAAGGTTTTTTTTGAACTACTTAAGTGGTTGAATCAAAATTAAATCCCGCAACAAGTACATCATTGAATTAAGTTTTTATTTATTCATCACAATCATAAATGTAACTCCAATGTGTTTTGAATGTGCCATTTGTAGGACATCGCGTGCCAAAGATGTTTAGTTGTTTCCTTTAGTAGCGTCTCTCTAAGTACATAATGTTAAACCGATTTAATATATAACACCAATTGTTCAGACTTAGCGAATAATCCTCTAAGAGTGATTCTAAATTTAGTTTCATGGCCTTGAATATTCAATCCTAATCTATACATATAATAAAATTGGAGTATCTTCTGTCTGTCTGTTTGGTCCGGCTAATCTCCGAAATGGCTGGACCGATATTGACAAAACTTTTATCGGCAGGTAGCTGATGTAATAAGAATTAACTTAGACTACGTTTATTTCATAAACATAAAGAATGTCGGCATACAGTCGGTAGCTAGTTGATAATATATTTAAAGTACAAAATTGAATAACTTCAGAATTATAACAGTTGTCACAGTGGTGACAAAATTGTATCACAATGTTAAGCCTATACACGTTCGTCCAGGCTTGCCGAGTGAGGGCCAACGCGAGTGTAGGCAAATGAATACAAGTGAAATGACAGTAGCATTTTACATTTCACGTTTGGCAAGTCTAGCACTATAATCGAACTGGCTCTCGGATAAACGTGTAGATACCACATGCCAAGCGCGCGCAAGCGCTTTTGATTTGTGATGAAAAACTGACAGGTAAGCGGTCGCAAGCGACTTCGAGTCTTGACAAATTACACCAAATGAGCCCTATACACGTTGGCGCGAGCTAAGCCGAGTGATAGCAACCAATGCAAATGTACTGTCTATTAATTGACATTCGCCTTCACTCGGCAAGACACGGCCAACATGTATGGCGGGTTTATTTATACAATCATGTTACATAATTTATTTAAAATACAAATAATATTGAAAACGTAATGATAAAATTCAATTTTGCACACAATTAAAGCAGATATGGAATGTTACAAATTTGAATGCACACATGTAACTTTGGAATACTTAAAATTACTTTATAATTCTGGTATAATACATTTGATGTAATCATATTCAGGGCCATGGAACACTAGACTATAGTGTTCGTGTTACAAATTAGATTCATCATAAAATAACAAGCCCATTTCCTACAACTCGATAATTCGACGCCGAAACACTGATGTACAACATATTGTTTATGACTAAGAAGGGAATACATTATAGTACAAGAGACAAGCGTCTCTCTACTGGAAAATAATAATATATCAGTTTTTTTATATTTCAAGGTGGCAAACGAACAAGCTGAAATCGCTGAAAAAGCGAAGTTACTACACATAGATATTCGCAATTTGATGAGTTGCCTACCTTTAATTGACCATGGAGGAGACGCACAGAAAGATAACATTTCCTCTTCCTTGAGTATCCTCCGTCAAATGCTCTTCCCTTTCCAATCCTTTGCTTATAAGAGAAGGGTGGGAAAAGCACACTCCACAGATTAAACGTTAATTTTTACTGACAAGTATTATATATTTGACAAATCATCTCGTTTTAAACGCGTTTGTATCGAAATGGGTCTGTTATGTTGTGATTTTACTCGATGTTTTTTTTTTTTAACAAATTCTAGTAGTGTTTTTTGTTTTAGGAAGATGCTAGAACTTTTGATGTTTTTGTAGTAGACCCATGACGCGTGCTCGTAAGGAAAAGAAAAAAAAACCTTGTTTTTGTACACGAAAATAAGCATATTTTTTGAGAAGTATAAAATATGTGTCACAGTTTAATGGTGTCTTGTAGTTCATTTGTCATTACGGTGAATCTCACTGAGTGGTTCGACTGCGGTGATTTTTGTATTGAAATATATACGTCTCTGTTTGTTCCAATAAGGATGAAAGAGAAGGAAATATTACAATACAGATGTACAGATGTAGTGAGAAAAGATTTTCCTTCGTATTTTTTCGGAAAAGTTCGTATTTAGCGTGCTCTCTCAAATACCTTCAACTATCGATTTGTTTTGTGACTGGATAGTTACTGTTTGCCGTGAAGAGGCATTTACAGCATCACCGGGCTTAAAGGGAGCGCAGGCGCTTAACATAAACCTCGTTTAAGATAAACTAAGCTCGAGGACTCAAGGACCTCGGCTGCGTTACTTCATTATTATTACCGGATTGGCCACCGGGCTCTTAGATCGCTTCAGTGGACGCTTAATAGAGTCACTGGACTCAATGGCCCCCAGAGGGGACCTCGGCTTGGGCTGTCAATACGCGTTTAGCATTCCGATTCAAGGGCCCCCGAAAGAACCAAGGCTTGATCTGCTGCTGTTATCTGATTACTATTATTCATATTTCGAACACTACTACCACCAATTTGAGCACGATAAATACGAACTTTTCTGAAAAATTACGAAGGAAAATCTTTTCTATATCTGTAACGCCAGTGACGATTCACAGTTTCTTTGGTAAATAATTAGGATGTCGTGTATTATACGATTTTCGTGTTTGACTCTACATATAGTCGATGTTGTACTTTTTATTTCGTAGTAAAAATTATCTTTGTAATACTGTGACGATCAACGAAATTAAAA
>JAAOEG020000022.1:1306733-1342445 GCA_011763625.2 Papilio bianor | reverse complement strand
TATATTAAATTAAATGCTATATAATATAATTTTTTTAATGTTCATAGACTCCATTATTAAGCGTTTTCGCGACTATGGCATTTTATATTTTGAACAAAATTTTCGAGTATTGTAACTAAAATTAGAAGACTAGCTTATTTAATGTGCATGTGGCCACACTGAAAAGCTAATGAAGGCGGAAGTCCAGCTTCTTTCCAATCTTTAACTCATTAAACATAACCTTCCACGAGCAATAAGTAAGTTTAATAATACCATGTTAAAAGCATAATCTTTTCTTTTGAGATGAGAAATTTTTATTTCAAAATTATGATGTCAGTTTTAGACAATGATAGACCGCGAGGTTAGTGTTTCTACAGGGTCTATCTACAAAATAAAAGCGATTCCAAAAATAAGTACACATCTCTATGAAATGCGATGGTGCAACATTGCTTGGCACATTTTAAAGTGTCATTAAAATTAACTTTGCCCGGTGATTTAATGCAATTCTATCTAATACTTCCATACAAATTGAATAGTGATAGGCGAGTGGTGTTGAATCGATACAGCAAAGTATCCGATCGTCTAGAGCAGGGGTTCCCAACCTTTTTGTACTCTAAAGCATATAATAAAAAATATCGGTCGAGTGACGGGCACCCCTATTTTTAACCGACCAACTCCTTCCATAGCTTCTCATTTTACTATCATTTATTTTCTTATATTCATAATTCATGAATAAATAATAAACAAAAATGTTTTAAGATAATGCAATTATTATTCAAATTGCATACATCCAGAGAAATGTATTTACAAAACGTAAATAAAGTAAACAAAAAACACAAATACGAAGAATAATAATAATAACAATAATAAGCCTTTATTTGTCATGACTTGTTTTACAAAAGTAACAGTTATGTAAAAAAAAAGATTTAAAAAATGTAACAGTCACGACCCCTGCTGGGTATAGGCCTCCTCCATGTTTTTCCAATTGGTTCGATCTAGAGCTGTTCTCATCCAGCCTCTTCCTATTATTTTTATTAGGTCATCTGACCAACGAGCTTTGGGTCTGCCTCTTGTTCTCTTTCCTGTTCGTGGACCGGTCCATTTCGTTGTACTCTTCGTCCACCTGGCATCATCTGTGCGCATAATGTGTCCCGCCCATTTAAATTTAAGGCGGTACGCCTGGTCCACTGCATCGATTAACTTTGTTTTACGTCTGATGGTATGACTATTAATTTGATGGCTTATCCTTATGTTCAAAATGTTTCTTTCCATAGCTCTTTGGCAGGAACGTATTCTTGTAGTAGTATTACGGTCGAGCACCCAGGTTTGAGCGCCGTACAACAAACACGGGAGTACGTTCGTGTCCATGACTTTTTTCTTTATTTTTAGGGATAATTTTTTTGACTTGAGTATTTCTTTTAATGTCCAAAACTTTTTCCATGCTATGCCTATTCGTCTGTCAATTTCTTCTTTTTGTCTTGTATTCTTTATTGATATTAGTTTTCCGAGATATATGTAATTTTCAACGTACTCTATAGGCGTGTCGTTGACAGTAATAGGGTTTTTTGGGCCGTTGGTAACTATTTTTGTTTTTGAGGCGTTTAGATGTAGTCCGACGATTTCGCTTGCATTATTTAACTCTCTCAGTAGTTCTAATAAAGTAAACAAAAAACACAAATACGAAGAATACATTTTATAAAAAAATATCTTATCGATATGTCAATGTGATCTTTAGCATTGCATATTATTGGAGAGTGCCTCATAATTAGGAGAGTATGATGATAATCCTGTTAGCAAACAAATAATTCACATTTTTGATTAATATTTATGAAAATGTTCAGTCTGTGTACATGTCGAGTAGTGGCGAATACGTCCAAAAATGGCACATACGAATCGTTCCGCAGGCGGCATGCTGCCCCGAGGTTGGGAACCTCTGGTCTAGAGACATACAGCCACAGCATATTCTTTGCCTTTTCATTTTTGACGTTTTGTTTTTGTTAGAGGTTAAAGTTATGTGGTCGTTATTTTCAGTTTCGCTTTCTTCCGCCATTTGATTAATTGTGATGGTTCTAAACACTGAAGGTTTCTGTGAACTAAAGGGGTTAGGTTGTTTGTGTTATGGATAAAAATATGGCTCATGATATGACAACGTTCGTAAAACTATTACAAATGTACTGTCAACCTCTTCATTTATCTAAATCTTATTTTATGTGTATATGGGCAGCAGTCACTTTGCTATTTTAGCAAATTCCAAATTGCCGCTTGCTTCTTTGCCTATTTGCTTCAGTAATTTCACATCAATTGTTCCAAAAATTCATAATTATGGTTGAGTGTGTTGGTTGGCTAATAATGGTAAAATGCTTATTTATGAGAGAAAAGCAAACGTCACATAATGATTTAGAGGTAGGCTTTGGTCATAAAATTCCATTTAGTACGGTTCTGTCCTGCCATATGTGCCTTGCCACTTAATATAGCCCACCCGGTTGTTTGTTTGTAAATTAAAACAAGTACTTTGTGTGTGTAGGTTTGGTTCTGTTGTGTTAATTTTGTACTTATAAAGGGGAAAAATATATATCGAATTATGGATTGGATGTATATTTTTTGTAAATGAAACACATTATACAAGATAATGATCTGTTTCATAAAGCAGTAAAACCGCTGGTAAATCAAAGTAAATGTTAATGTATTCTTGGCGAATGTCCTCAATGTTTTATATCAGTTTTGATGTCTCGAGCAAATCCATGTATAGGCCTGTGGACCTTGAAAGTCTATAGGATCTTACTAGTGTTCTAAATGAAAAAGTTTGTTCAAAGGTTTCTTTAAAACACCATGTCAAATTTTGTTGAATTTTGGCACAGGTATTGACCACAGTCTGGAAGAACACATAGGTTATATAAGTTTTAATTCCTTTGGATGGAGTCATGGACAAAAGATGGCTTGTTCTATGTAGATATATTGATATTTTTGTCACATCCAAGGATCAGTTTTAGTATAGTGTCCATACGGGTTTGTTGGTTTGTAGACCTTGTCATTGTCCTACAGTATATATATATATATATATGTACTTGTGCAGACCAAGTCATAGATATATTAGCTGTATTGTGCTTTATTGTATTGTTATTGTTTTTGAAACATGTTGAGCATGTTTATTTTGATGTCTATGGTGAATCATTTTGTAATAGGAAATTTGGAATTTTACTGGATAAACAAAAAAAAGATTTTTGCAATAACTCCACTAATTAAAAATTCTTGACAGACATTTATATGTCAAATGAGAGGTTTTTTATTATCTATTTATTTTCTTTAACATATACATGATTATAAAGACTTTATAAAAACCAATAGCGTATTACAAAAGAGAATGCACAAATCATACTAATTATGGAAAGGCTAAACAGATTATTATATTAATTAAAATTATAAAGTATAATTAATATTTAGTAATGATAACAAAAATCTTATGATCCTACTCTGAGTCATACAACACTTTTTAAAGTATATGGAAAGAAAAGAATAAATATTTATATATAAATACTATATATACATACATAAATATGTACCATGTGTTGTGACTATTTTGTTGTTTTGAAAAGATGGCTTTTAGAATATTTATCTTGAAATTATTTTTGTCCGGTTAAAGATGTTTTTATTACTACTTGTTTTGTTGACTTGTTTAGAAATTACCTTCAAATATTTTACATCAATATAGCAAAGTACAGTTTGGTAATGATCTATTACTGTATTCATGTATTTCTATGTTCTTGTTGTACACAACTAAAACAATGATAGAAATATATTTATAAACTGAAAGTGGTAAAATACAGGTGAGCTTATCTCTAAAAGAGTTTTTTATAGCTTACCAGGCGATAGAGAGAAGAGGTTTACAGGGTAATAAATATAAGAAGTGTGTACAGTTATAAATAACACTTATTTCTTACTTAAATAATAAACTTAGTAAACAATATATACATAAATAAACATATGAGAATATATATTGTTAATATTGTTGGAAAATAATACTACAAAGATAAAAAGTGTTCCTTCACGCACGTTTTGAAGGCCGGCAGCGACGTACTTTGACTTTATTTACTTTTACAATGGCTGAAAATGGTTTATTTTAAACAATGGCTGAAAAGACATCAGATTGTACGACACATAATGAACATAGGAAAATGCAGGTCTTGTTCGCGAGCAGAGTGGTTTTTTTTTGTGGGAGGCGCTATGCCCCCCTCTCGTTCCCCTAACATGTTTAGGTCAGGGACCTGGGGTGCGGGATAATAATTTTTTCATTTGTTTTTTATTGTTATAAAATGCTAATTTTCTATGGCTTAAAATTAATATAACAGTTTTGGTTATATCGTTAGAGCGGTAAAATTTTAAAACAGTGCTTGAATACAATAAAATTTAAATTATCAATAAAACATAAATTATTCTATTCTAGTTAAAAAGGGTTAAAAACTTATGTACAATCTAAATGTTAAAATGTATAAATAAAAACAATAAATCTATAAAGCAAGTTAGAAACTAATAATTGTACTAATTTGGTTAATATAGTCATAAGTTTAACCCTTTCTTCCCGCATTAAGACCCGGGATCTCGGTGATTTGGTCGGTGCAAGAGAGGCTCAGGCTCTTATTAGCTTTAGCCTGGAATGTCCTTGGATGCAGGGCGATGTCAGTCGTAAGCCCATCTGAGCCAGGAGCCTTCTTCCAACTAATGCTTGATGCGGACCACTCTTCCTCTCCCATTGTAAAGGTGGGGCCGCATGGTACATCATGCGACCCCTCATTTACCAAGTCTGCCTCCTTTCTCATTACTACTTGGTGGTCCGCATCATCCTCCGTCTCCCTATCTTTGGGGAGGAATGTCTCTACCAGGCTCCCGGCCAATTCCGCTCCCTCTAGTTCCTTTCCATTCTTTTTAAGGTGGGCTTCATCCTTTCCTACGGCTGTTTGGCACATCGCCCTGTGGATCCTGCTCTACGTGGTTACGGTCCGAGCCCTCTTCATGACCCGCTTGTAAATTTCCTCCTCGCTGATGCACCGTTGCACCACCCACTCCCCCCGGACCAGCGCCGCGGAGGTGATCCGCCTCTTTGGTCTCAAGACCTCGGTCTTGAGTCCCGAGGGCTCTTCGGCCCACCAGGGCAATCCTGCTCGCCTCTTCACTTTTGCCTTGAGCGGAACCTCTTTGCACTTCTCCACCACGGAAGCCACATACCGACCAATCATACTTACTCTTTCTTTCATCTCTATCACTATCATCCTTTCATACTCCGGCAGCTGGGCGAGTTTCTTACGAAACTCAGCCCAGCGTGCTTTTTTGGCAGCGTACTTCCGGGTGGAGGAACCCACTCTATTGCCCGCGGATCCGCCCAAGTTGAGCTCGAACATGATTGCCCTGTGTTCCGAAATAGATTCTTCCCTCGCTAGACGCCAGTCCTCGATCCTACCTGGGAAATGGGTCGTGCAAGCAGTGACATCGACGCAGTTGGAAAAGCGGGTCCCTACTCCTACCGGCTCAGACCCCTCACTTAGTACATATAGACCCAGCCGGTCGAGCTTGTTCGCTTCCCCAATACCCTACCGGTTATCCTCCCGGCTGCCCAACCCTATGCATCACGCATCCAGTTCATCGCCCAATATCACGTTAGCGGTGTTAACCTGCACGGCGTGATATTGGGGCCGCCCGGCCGAAGATGGTCTGGGCACGCCTGGGGCCACCTTAGCAGTACGCTATGGATGACCTCACCAGGGAGGCTTAATGCGGGTTGACTTCACACATATCTTTGAATTTCTTCCCAGATATGTGCAGGTTGCATCACGATGTTTTCCTTCACCGTAAGAACGTCGGGTAAACGTACCTACATATAAAATTCTAAAAATCGAATAACATTTTGGTACATGGCGGGATTCGAACCAGGACCTGCAGATTACAAGTCAAGTGCTTAGCCTCTGACGCTCTGGGGTTGTAAGGAGGGTTGGAAAGTAGAATAGAACTACTTTTTATAGCTTAAAGCTGAAAAGTTTCGACTATTCCAAACGGACGAAGTCGCGGGCCAAATCTAGTTCGACTTTATATAACTCAGACAAACCCTTTCGAATCTTTCTCCAAGTTGTGTAAAAGGTTAGCTAGTGTCAATCTGCTCTGAACCGGCTCTAAATCAGATATAGATTTAAACAACACATTTTCAGCGCACGTCACAATACATCGTAGTACATAATATGTGAGCTTTGAATCGACAGATTACATTTAACAGTGGTAGAGCCCGCTTTAACATCTTCGCACGAATGGACTCGCCCGGTGTAATACCACGACCACACAGAAGACAAGCGTCAAGTGGAAGCTATTCCGCGAGTAGTCTGATGAATTTAGTCTTCTTTTCCTTCCCATCGTTATCTTATAAGGAAAGGATGGAAAGGGGAAGTGGACGTGACGGCGGAGGATAAGCATAGGAAGAGGAAACATTGCCTTTCAGTGCGTGTCCTCCGTCGGTTAAAGGTAGGCAACGTATCGGCAATTGCGGATGTCTATGGCCAGTCACATCGCTATTTTAGCGATTTGAGGTGGCCTCTAGCTCGTTCGCCACCTTGTAATATAAAAAAAATAGCATATCTTACACACAATCCATAATTACTTCGTTCTTCTACCTTTGTAGCCATCCACGTGTTTCTTATTTGTGTAATGATCTCGCATACGTTCATACCACGCAAACCACTAGATGAATCTACGAGCAGTTTTACTCTACATGTACACAATTTTAAGTTAAACTAGCTGTAGTCCGCGACTCCGTCCGCGCGTTATTTTTCGAAGATAAAATATTTTTTCTAAAACAAATGTAGCCTAAGTTACTCCTTGCTACATCAGCTACCCTCCAAAAAAAGTCCCGTCAAAATTGGTCCAGCGATTTCAGAGATTAGCCGGAACAAACAGACAGACAGACAAAAATTGAAAAAAAAAATTTGGTGTATGTACCGTATTCATATACGAGTAGTAAAAAACGGTTATTTCAATAGTAATATTGAAATAACCGTTTGTAAAAACAGACACTCCAATTTTATTATATGTATAGATTACTTATGGTTAGCAAAAAATGAATTCATACTCACATAAAATAAAAAATATAGCCAAAATTAACGACTTCATTGTGAAGGAATCAAATTAAGATTGAAATGACAATTCAAATGACAGCTTAAGTTATTCATAATTAAAACTTAAGAAAATAATTGATGTAATTTCATGCATAAGTTATTGCCAATTATGTTGCATCATTCTTGAAATTAGTATTTCGTTCTGGTAGTCATATCTCGTGTAAACAAGCTGTCGCCTGCGACTCGATCTAAATAAAAATTAAATAAATTTTCGTATCCTGTGTTATTCCAGACTATATTCTATATCTGTGCAACAGTTCAACATATTGAACCATTGTTAAATTATCGAGTAAATAACAAAAAACTGCGTAACTATTTTGGCAACTAAAATAAGCTACATGTTGTACCAGACTATCCCCTACATGTATGACAATCATCGAGATCCATTCAGCTGTTTAGGCCACAAACTTTAACAAACGTCGATCCTTCCATCCATTTAAACTTTTTTTTTATATATTACTAGGTCGGAGCAAGCGGCCAACTATTATCGCTAAATAGGGAAGTGATCGCTACCCATAGACATCTACAATTGCAGATGAGTTCCTTTAGTCTACGGAGGAATAGATGCACCGAAAAAGAATATTTCCTCTTCCTGGGATGCATAGGAAGAGGAAATATTCTTTTTCTTCTCCACTGTGAAATCCACTTCCTGAAGGGGAAGAGGACTAATATTAGGCCCCCGGAACGCACACTTATCAGACGAAACGCGGAACAGCTTCCACTTCACGCCTATCTTCTGTGTGGTCGTGGTTACACCGGGTGAGCCGACCCATTCGTGCGAAGATGTTAAAGCGGGCTCTACCACTGTGAAACTTTCGTATTTATGGAATTACTAGCTGTCGCCCGCGGCTCCGTCTGCGCGGAATAAAAGTAACAATTTGTAACTTATGCGTTAGTCCAGACTATATTCTACATCTGTGTCAAATTTCTCAAAGATATGTTGAACCGTTACAGTATTATCGAGTAAACTCGTAAAAATCAAAATTAAATTATCCCATGTGAACTATTTCTGGGATCAAAAGTATCCTATGTCCTTCCAGGCTTTGTCCTATAACTGTACAAAATATCAGTAAGACATATACCAAAAATAGCCAATATGTTCTTCAGACTACCCTTTACATCTTTGCCAAATTTCTATAAGATATGGAGACCGGTTGCCGAATTATCAATTAACAGAAATAACAAAATTAATGTAACCCACGGTAACTGTAACTATTTCCAGGATCGAATAATGTGCGTCCTTTCAGACTGTCCTCTACATCTATGACAATTTTCATCGAGATTCATTTAGCAGTTTAGGCGAGAAACATCCATCCATCTAAACTCTTGCATTTTTAAAACAGCCGTGAGCAAAAATAAAGGGTCCGTTAATAAAGTGTGAATATCCCGGAAGATGACGCTAACTGAAATAAATTGTGCATGATAGACAATTAAATATCCATAAAATAAAATAAAATATTCTTATTAATTTATATATATTTCATTAAAAACATAAACTTAAACGAAAAAGGATATCTTACGAAAACTTGGAAAATACAATATTTTTCATAAAATTGCATTTTTATTTAGATTTTAGTACTTAGTGTCGTTTCTTACTAAGATCCTTTTTCGTTTAACGCGTCACTGTACTCAGGTGATATAGGTTATTTTTTAATAATTTTTCATTTTAATTCTGCCCAAACGAAGACACGGGCAAAAGCTAGTTTAAAATAAAAAAAAACTTATGACTTGTCAAGGAAATTGATTAGTTAGTTAATAAGAAGTAACCTTAAAAATTGTATTATTGTAAAACAAGCTTTTATTATTGTATTGTTACCGAAGTTACGAAGACATACCAAATTTCATCTCAATCGGTCCACAAGAACCGAAGTTTCTATGGTCACCTTCCAACCTCATCATCAGACCAGCTCCATGGTACCATATTATTGTATTGTCATCCAAGTTACGTAGGTATATCAAGTTTCAGCTCAATCGGTCTATTGGAAGTGGTTCAAATCTTCCTTGAAACATTTGTAAACATACAAACATACATACATACATACAAAAGTGAAGTTAAATAGGAGCTTGTAAAAAGTTACATCTCTTCAGAGTAACTCTTTTCGTAACATGGGTCTTATTAGTGTGGCCAAATCTTTACTCAACCCGATGACTCAGTCCATGTCTATTTACGTGATTGACTATAGCGCGCGAAGGTTTTGTTGCCCTGCCTTTGCAATTGCCTACCAATAACAAAATAATTTTACACCTTATAACACACCAACATATGCGAAAATCAATCTTAACCCCTTACGATAAGAATCATTTATTAATTTAAAGTACGTAATAGTTATATTGTGATCATCCCAAGCCCTTTTTCTGAGGTATCTCTGATTGGCTTATAAGAAATTTTGCGCGCGCAACCAAAACGGATACTTTTCGTGTATAAATAAATATCGATATACATTGCTGTTTTTGTTTGACAAACAAATTTTTGTGAAAGAAATGAAGCAATGTATAACGAATTTAATTCGTTGACGTTTCTATTGGAATTTTGTTGTGTAGTAGTGTTGAGGACATCCCTGTGTTCCTTTTCAGTCAGTTACGGGATTTCTTTTACAACACTTCAATTTGTTGGAGAAAAAGTTTATGGAATGGAGATTAAAAAAAATAAGTTTTGAAGTGAAGGTGTAATTAAAGCTTAATCAGTGGTCAAAAATGTGTAAAATAACGTTAAAACATGGGGGTGAAATGATTAAAAATGTGTTTAAATAACAATGATTTTATTTTACATTTGAACAGTGTCATAAAACAATTCTTATTATAAATTATTTAAAAGTGTTATTGAAACACACAATTTGGAACTTCTTTAAAAAAAACATTTATTATTAAAAATGTCCTATTTATCTGTATATCCGTAAAGCCAGTGTCTTTTTTTAAATAAAATTTAACTGTCAAAATAACACAGGGTCGGAATAATAATTTAATTTAAAATACAGGGTCGCATTTGATCTATAAATAAAAACAAAATGGCGAATGTGGGTAAAGTGTTAGCTACAATCAAAGCCGTTATAACAAGATTGGTCTTCGCTTGTCATGGCATTATAGCTATATGGCAAGTCACTGTGTTTAAAAACAGTATAGAGTACTGGTATTTAGCGTCACCCATATTATTACTAATTTTTGAAGGTGTTTTTACTCTGACAATTAAAGATAATCAAGAGTGGAAATGGTAAGTTTTTGACATAAAATAATATTATATAACTTATCTTTCTAATATAATAAATGCGAATGTTTAGATGGATGTTTCTTTGGTATAACATCTCCAGAATGACTAGAGGAAATTGGGCATAGATGTAGAGAATAGTCTGAAATAACACATAGACAAATTAATTTTTTAATTTCTTGCGGACGGAGTCACGAGCTATAGCCAATTTTGGCAATAAATATGGTAATAATAAGACGCAATTACTTAATTTTTTTATAAATTTTTTCTAAAATTTTTATAAAATAAGGTTATAAAATTGATATAAACATGGATAAAATGGAAATAAGTGTCATTATATATACATATATATTTTAAATTAAGTAATTGCGTCTTATTTTTACCATATTTACTACCAAATTGGCTGTCGCCCGCGACTGCGTCCAAGCGTAATTAAAACAAAATGTGTTCTTCCAGACTATCCAGCACATGTGTGCCAAATTTCATCGAGATCCGTTCAGCTGTTTAGGCTACAAACTCTTACGAACATCCATCTAAACATTCTTTAAAAGCATTTATGATATTACTAGCGGCCCGATCCGGCTTCGCACGGGTAAAAATGTGATAAATCTCTCAGGGTTCAGCCTGCGTTTATTGCAATGTAAGCGGAAAAAATATAATTATTTACGACATCAGATTAGAAACCTATAAATAACAGTATTTCTCCACTTTTTAATGGATGTTATAATACATATAAACCTTCCTCTTCAATCACTCTGTCGTAGTTTTAAAGAGTTAAGCATACATAGGGATATAGGGACAGATAAAGCGACTTTGTTTTATACTATGTAGTGATGATTAAGATATTTTCTATCTCCACATATCGTTACAAGAGGGAGAAGGAAGATATGATTAAAGAAAGAGAAAAGAGCTCTATATTGTTTTATTTCAAATGTTGGATCTGTATTGTTTTATTCTATGTACGTTGATTTACGCGCCTTTTTTTGTTAGTATTATTGGTATTATGTTTAAATACTTTTGTTCTGTTTGACCTTAAAGATTGTCACCCCGTTAGTCTGACATTTGAGGGCTTTATGAATGACCAGCGACGTGGAAAGTTTATAACCTTAGCATTAAATAATAATCAGATTTCAGAACTATGAGTTATACTTTTTAAAATGTCCGTTTGACATTTCACTGACGATGTATGAATTTAAATCCCGTTCTGAACGTCACTTTAGTTGACATATTCTATTGGAAATTGGATAACCTTACTAATATTATGAACGTTTCGATGTTTGAAGATATCTCCGGCACGAATCAACGGATCTCGATAAAATTTAATACAGATGTAGAACATAATCTGGTATAATACATAAACTACTTACAAAATTTATTTTTTAATTGCGCGCGGACGGTGTCGCGTGAAAACCTAGTATAAACTAAAATTACATAAAAAAATCTTCGTGCGTCGTATTTATTGTTTTGTTTTTTATTTGGAACGTGTCAGCGGCGCTATAATTATGTAATTTGCTAAAACTGCCCGCGATGACAGCGCCATCTTTTATGACAGCAACCGGATGTCATTAGTAGGTATACTGAGTCAACATTTCTCAGCCGCGCCTTGTTTGAAAAGCTTTATTAAGATATTAAATAATGACTTCATATAGGCATGATATTAGGCGTTCACGACTTTTCCCGTGTATTAAAAAACTTTGTAGCTATTGCCTTATTCTAGACTGTTACTTGTGTTCCAAATGTCATTCAGATCTGATTTTTTCCCGCCTATTTTGAAACTTCCAATTTTTACGTGTTGTAGGGTGTCACAGTCCGTCTCTTTTACTAATAAATAGTGTTTTTTTATAATATGTACTATAGCTGGACTTAATAAACAGGTTCTGTCCATCCGTCTTCATCTACTTGGTTCTTGTAGTGCCAGCGATATGGCTACTAGAACTCCACAAAGTAGATCTAAGGCTGCAGAAGAAAGCAAACCTTACGTTCATAGAGGTAAGGCTCGATTTTCCTAAAGGACTATTTGTAACGTTAGTGATTTCAAGGTCGCGTCATCTTAATGCTTATTTCGTTACAAGAAAGAGATGGAGATAAGAGAGACGAGAGAAGAGATATATCTTACTAAGATTTTTTTCTATAATCTCTTATATTTTTAAGAAAAAAGGCAAATAGGTTACTTGCCACATTCACTTATGTCGCAAATATGGCGAAGCGCCTACTCATAAAATTTTGCAATAATTTGAAAATTAAAATTTGCTTGTATTAAAAACAAAGGAAGATAGCAAATCCATTTTATAAAATGTATTGTAGTATTTCATTATTATTTCATTGTCCATAGACTGGCATCCCATTACCCGGAGCTACCAAGATCCCAACGGATATGTGGGTAACTCTAATCGAGCAGTTTTTGATGTTGACTTTGATTGTGGGTCGATGGCTTCTACCTAAGGGAGATTTGACAAGAGACCAGCTCAGTCAATTACTACTAGTTTATATCGGTGAGTGAGTTATTTTAAAATTCTTTGATAGCTTATATATACAAAATGACATCTCGTTCATTTATCGTATTCAGCTCATTATATTTCCCTATTGAGGGACTCTGAGCCTACTATAAGTTAGTGGTGGCTAGGCCTCAGTCAACGACAGGCCCATTGGCTTCACACACGTCTTTACGACACACAGGATATTTGTATGTGTTTTTATTTACTATAAGAACGTCTGATAAAGTTGAAAGATCGAAAATCATATTGGTATATGGCGGTATATTCAGGATCTGTGGATTACAACTCAAAACCCCTAAGTCGACGACGCTCTCGCTCATTACCTTACAAAAGAACAGAGACGACACTATTCTTTCAAGGTTATAAATAAGTATCCCTTATCATAGGTACCGCTGCCGATATAATCGAATTCTTCGATTCCTTCAAAGACGAGAAAGTGGCCACCGAAAAGGTCCTTGTTTTACTGACCCTGGCCATCTGGTCCTGGTCTCTGGTCCAGTTCACCGTGGTCCTGACCGCGACCAAATCAAGGAAGACCAGGGGCACCGCACATAGGTCTGACATGTACGTATAATTTTAATGCACGCCAGCTTTCATATACACATCATGCACTCCTTAATATTATAAATGTGAATGTTTAGATGTTTGTTTGAATGTATCTCCAGAATTCAACTGATCTCGATGAAAGTCACACATAGAACATAGTCTGGAAGTCATTGATTCGTCGAAACAGCGAAGGGACCGCTGCCTATAGATATCTGCAATCGCAGATGGGTTGCCTAACTTTAGTCGACAGAGGAGAGTACGGGGACGACCCAGAAATATCATATTTACCCTCTTATACGCCCCCGTCTCCACTTTACATTCTCATCCCATCTTTTCCATATAAAAATAGGACTCCGGCATAGCGAGTCGCGGGTAAAAGCTAGTAATGTGGTATTTGTATTGAAATGTGATCATTGTAATAATTTGTGCTCAGCGCTAACCATAAAGTCCCATTTTAGCAAAACCATATCACGTCACAAGTCAGCTTGTACTATGAAAAATGTGATTTTACAATAGAACTAATTTAATCTGCTTTCAAATTTAATAACCGTTATTATTATTCATTTAATAGTTATTCTATTAATATACTCATAATTTAAATAACATTTTGGGAACATATCATGTTTAAATTTAAAATGGTCGAATTTACAAAAAAATAGTTATGACATTTTACATTTGGTTCATTCACGCTTTGCTCTACAACACGCTGTTCACTCGCTTATAAATAGTCATATTATCTTTATAAGTTATCATTTCATATATTTTTCTACTCAAAATTAAGCCAGATTGCTACAATTTATTTTAATTCTCAACAGGAACTCAAGCCGTGCTTGTTGTTGTTCAATAGAAGTGTGCGCTATAATAATGAATATAGCGCTCCAGGATGCGCCATTCCTTGCATTTAGATTGTTAATTATAGCGCATTACAAAATTATCAATTATATGAACATATTTTTCACCTGCAAGAATACTTTGGTGAGTTCTAGATCAATATTTTGCTATTTTTTTACGACAGGAGCAAGTTTTTTCAATTTTGTTTTTCTTCTGCTGAATTTTTCTAACAAAATCTTTCGAAAGAAGTAAACATATGGTAATTGAAACTCAAACCATTTTTAATATAGTATGTTGGCAAACGAGTAAAAAGCCACCTGTAATCTTAGGAATAGCGAAGCTACACTGTCCATAGACATCCGCAATTGCAGATGCGTTGTCTACCTGTAATAGACAGAGGAAACATACAGAAAGGTATCCCTTCTATGCTCCTCCTCCTGTCTATACTTCCCCTTCTCATTTATTTCTTATTAGAAAAGAGTTGCAAAGAAAAGAGAACTAAATTTAAGCCGGAACGCACAATTTAATTCAGTTCAGTAATTTCGCATAAAGCGAACAATCATTCAAATCTTTTCTCTTTATTACTAGCACATAATTTATATTGATGGATGTTTGTTTGCACTTTAAATTGCTGAGCGGATCTTGATGATTTTCAGAGATGTAACTTTCCCGTGGGATACATTCATTTTGTTTTTTCATGTTCGATTCAGCAACGGTTCAACATATTTTAATGAAATTTGTCACAACTATAAAACAAATTCGCGGGCGACATCTAGTAATTAAAATTGTTAAACTTGTTACGATTACTCTAAACATTTTGTTTTTTTCAAATGCATTTAAATTTCTTATTTCTAAATGACTTTGCGCAGGTAATTTTGCTACAAATATACAGACTATATGTATTACATTTGGAAACCGTTGAAGAAGGCACGGGTTCTGTGTACAGAAAGAGACGGAAACACAAATCTGATAGGAAAGAGCAGGACAAAAAACGAACGTGAGTTTTTTATAATTGATTTTATAATTTTTATAATTTTTTTTACAGATAATAAAAAATATTTTTTAATTGAAATAAAAAAAAATGATATATTTTTGGAATTGCTTGTTTTTAATTGTTTTTTTTCATAGACATAATAAAGCTCGGAAGCATAAGAAGAGACACGAAATAGGAGAGACTTCTGTCTCTGTCATCAGCGACCCAAGACGACAGGAGAGGGTTGACGGAGGAAGAATTAGGTTAGAAATTTTATCGACAAGCTTTTGCACGCGACTTCATCCACACTGAATAATTAAAAAATATCATCCTGAGATAGTGTAGCTTTCCAATCCTAATTAATACATATAATAAAACTGGAGTGTCTGTTTGTATTAATATTGAAACCGTTTACATGTATAAGAATATATATACGGTACATACATCATAACATTTTTTACAATTTTGACTGTCTGTCTGTTTGTTCCGGCTAATCTCTGAAATGGCTGGACTTTTGATGGGACTTTTATCGGCAGGTAGCTGATGTAATAAGGAGTAACTTAGGCTACGTTTATTTTAGAAAAAAATCTTTTATATTAGAAAAAATATTATAAATGCGAAAGTTTAGATGGATGGATGTTAGAGTAGCCTAAACTGCAGGACAGATCTGATGAAATTTGTCATATCTGTAAATGACAGTCTGGAAGAACACACTACATTTTATCCCGGAAATAATTAAGATTCCAGAAGGATACGTAGTTTTTCGTTATTTACTCGATAATTCCCCAACAATTAAACATATTTTACTGAAAGCACAGATATAGAATATAGTCTCGAATAGCACATGAGATACTAAGTGTTATCGTAAAAACGAGCGGACGGAGTCGCGTGCGACAGTAGTGTAATAATTTTTCGAATCGATTTAATTTCAGAACCTATTCAATAACGTTAGAGCCATCAAACGAAATACGGAAAAAAAATGACTTAAGTTTAAGTATTTATTGTCTATGGTTATTTTTTAATCTTTGGTTAACTGTAATGTCTGATAATTTGTAATTAAGCCGAATAAAATAGTAAAAAAAGCTGAGATTTTAACCAAAAAGCAAATTGTAGCGTTGGGCAGCATTTTATTTAAAAGTCTGTGTATATTGTGTAGGGTTGTCACCTTGGAACGTAACAAATGAAACGACACTAGTGATGTTGCAGTTGCTACAAAACTCTATCGATAATTATCGATAAACGAAAATTGACATTTTAAATAATAGAAAATTGCCTAATGCTTAAAAGTACGGATGTCCGATCACGTGGTCGAGATTTCGAATCTAGTCATTCGACTATTATAAACCATATCCTAGCACAAGCGTAGCTTAATTGGAATGGTTACTAGAAATATTAAGTAAATTAACAAAAGTCTGCTAATATTAAAAAAATGTCGTCGTATGACTTTCCCTTTCCACACTTTTCTTACAAGGAAAGGGAAGGGAAAGTGGCTTCAACGGAGGATGGGACGCATATGAAAGCGGGATATACTGTTTTTGTGTGTCTCCTCCATCAATTAAAGGTAGGCAACGCATCTGCAATAGCGGATGTTTATAGGCAGCGGTCACTTCGCTATTTTAGCGAATTAAGTTGGCCGCTTGCTCGTTTGCCACCTTATAATATAAAATAATTAAAACCCAAGTAAAAAGGTATAAGGGGTTAAAAAATCTTTTACAACGAATAAATTAGCTATAATATTATAGTTAAAAACTTTTTTTATATAAGGTGGCGAATAAGCGGCAACGACCCATAGACATCCCCGATTACAGATGCGTTGCCTACCTTTAATCGACGGAGACGACGAACAGAATAATATAATTCCCCTTCCTCTGAGTCCCCTCTTGCATCAAGTCCACTTTCCTTTCATATCTTATTTTTATTAGAAGGATGGGAAGGAAAGGAGGTCAATTAGGCCTCCGGAATACACAAGACAAAACATGGTAGGTTAAGAATCCTACTAGAAATTAAGAAGGATAAATATAATAAATCTCTACGACCCGGTAATAATAACTATAGCCCGGTGAAGCAGTAAATGCCTCTTCGAGGCAAACAGTGACTATCCAGTCACAAAACAAAACATAGAAAGGTCGAATATTAAATGTGGAAAAGCGAAGACAAACTTATATTTTTTGTCGATAAAAACGTTTGTCACAACACTAATATAAAAGGTGTGGCCTCGGTCGTCGAGGGCCACAATCGACGGGATGACCTGTCTGTTTGTATACGTATGTATGGCTCTGAGGGGGATTTAATGGTTCCAGCGAACTCCAGCTATAGAATAAGTAATTTCGGTTGAAAACTATATATATATATATAGCTTTTGCACGCGACTACGTTCGCGTAGAATTAATAAAGCCTATAGCATTCTACTATAGGCTTTTTTAATAATTTAGCTTCACAACAGTGAAAGATTTTTTCAAATCGGCTTAGTTTCAGTGCTTATTCTATGCAAACAAACAAACAGTCAATTTTTTTTTATAATATCCTCTGTTCTATTCTGAAAAGTCTTGTCCGCTTTTATCTCAAGAACTCGGAATTAATCGGATTATAAAAAAAAATTTTTGGATTTCAAAGCCCAATTATTAAAGAAGGTTATAGTCAATAACATCACGCTAGCATCCTTAGGAGCTGGCCAGGAATAGATACAAAAAGGGAACTCGTCGATCGCTTGTTTAAACAATTTAGGGAATATTTCGTAATTATATTTTTTACAGGGCAATCATTCTGACTAATACAGACGAAATTAAAGAATTGGAATTGACGAAACTCTTCAAAGATCAAGTCGGAATTGAGAATGAGAAGAAGAAAGGGTGAGTTTATGTTTTAAAGAATTTCTTCTGCCAAATAAATCCAAATTTTATTGACGTCTTTTTTCAATATGGCTACATTTTCGGATTTCATTTTTTTTGTAATGTATTATATTTTGAAGGGATGTTCTAGATATATTTAGCTATTTTTTGTTACAAGATGGCTAACGAGCAAGCGGCCATCTAAAATCGCTGAAATAGCGAAGTGACTGCCCATAGACATGCGCAATTGCAGCGTTGCCTACCTTTAATCAACGGAGGAGGCGCACTGAAAGAGAGTATTTCCTCTTCCTATGCGTATCTCCTTTCGTTAAGTCCAATTCCACTTCCCATCCTATCGTTGTAAGATAAGGGAGGGAAAGGAAAGAAGACTAAAATTAGACCTCCGGCACCACACTCATCAGACTGCAGGCGGAATTACTTCCACTTCACGCCTGCCTTCTGTGTGGTCGTGGTATTACACCGGGCGAGCCCATTTGTGCGAAGATGTTAAAGCGGGCTCTACCACTGTCAAGAGTTAGATTATTTAACTTTTTGGGTAAATTTGACGAGTGAGACTCGTCATTGATATGAATAACCAAAGTAATAGACGAACCTGACCCGTCATTAGAATTATTACCTGTCATTACAGTAAAATTATATACGTTTAATGTATTTAAAAAAACAAAAAAAACAGGAACCATTGTTAAAATAATTGACAATTAGTGGGTCAGTAAATTTATGTAAATTTAATATTTATTTCTCAGTAAAAAGAAAAAACAAAAAGCGAACTCTTCCGAAGAATCTTTAAACAACATTCAGCATACAACCGACGATTCGGGCATTTGACATTATCGGATAAGGCGGGACAGTCCGCACAAGCATAGAGAAAAGAAAGAAGAGAAACGCAAAGAGAAAAAGAGTAAGAAGAAGCAGGTTAGTAGCGAGAGTGACAGTGACAGTTCTACTTGAACGTGAAAAGTAAAAGTTTGGTCTATGGTTATAATGTTGCCATTGGAATGGCGATTTTGGTAAGTTCGTCGGGAGGAGATTTTTAATGGTAAATTACATAAGTTTTGCTTAGAGTTGGCTTTAAGATAGAAAGTTTGTAGCAGTATTAATAGTATATAATTTTTATTCTGCTTATTATTGAAATAAGGAATATTTTCTATTATTTTATACTTATATTATTACTTATTTATATAAACTCCTTGTCTACATATTTGAAATTTTAAAAAGTTTTTAGTTAAAAATATGATGTCTCTTTAGTAAGTTAATGTATTCGACCTCTTTTGTATTCAAGAAGGTAGTACACTTTGACTGGCCGCTAAGAATGTTGTTCACAATAAAAAAGATAAGTATTAACATGTCAGAATTACGGGGGAAACGGACGCAAAAACAATTGAACTTCGTCTATGCTTTGTAATTACTACTTTGTAATTAACATAATTAATGAAAATCTTGTAAAATATAGCTACTTATGTATTTTAAAAGTTTCAATTGTTTTGTCTGCTGACTTGTTTGTTTGACAATGTTTTTTTTAAATTATATACGGTTGCAAACGATTAAGCGGCCTTAATTCGCCGAAACAGACATGCGACCGCTGCCCATAGACATCTGCAATTGCAGATGCTTTGTCTACTACCCACTACTACCTTTACTCGGCGGATGAAGAGACGCACAAAAAGAGAATTTCTCTTTCCTATCCGTTCCCTCCTCTAGGAAATCCACTTCCCTACCCATCTTTATCCATATAAGGAAATGGTGGGAAGAGAAAGTAATTAAATGAAGCCTCCGACACTCATCAGACGGAACACGGAGTTACTTCCACTTGCGTGTCTTCTGTGTCATTGATGCAGCGAGGACAATTCGTACAAAAGATTTTGCTGTCTACCACTGTTTTAAAATTTGTGCAGCTTAATATTGTGTTTTAAGTCTGTATTAGTCTTGAGAGATGTAATATTTTTATAATAATCAAATTTAAAAAAAAAATAAGTTAAATAATTTACTTTTTTTTATTTACTAATTAGAGCGATATTTAGGCTGTTATAGACATTATAAATATTGTAGTTAAATGTATTTGAAACAAAAATATTTATTAAATAGTGGCTCGTAGACAAAGTGCATTGGACGCGATTCCATAACGAATTTAAAAATGTAACTGTCAATCTTCGATATGTCACTTCGATATTTTGACATATTTTTTCGATTCTACTGATCGCTAATCGAATGTTACATTGTCTATGGGTTATAATTTCGTGCCTTTAAAATGCCTTATGTAGAAAATTTTTAGGTTAAGGAATTTTTAAATTATTGTTAAAGAATTTTCTACTTTCCTACGACATATCGTAAATGAGATTAGAAAAAGTAAAAATGTAATAAGATTATTTGTTAATTATTAACGATTTAATTGGTGAAACTTATCGTTTATGTTTTGTTATAATTTCGAAGTAAGAATAATCTTTGATTATTTTACAAGTTTTTATTTAACTTCACTTTTGTATGTATGTTTGTATGTTTACAAATGTTGCAAGGAAGATTTGAACCACTTCCAATAGACCGATTGAGCTGAAACTTGGTATACCTACGTAACTTGGATGACAATACAATAATATGGTACCATGGAACTGGTCTGATGATGAGGTTGTAAGGTGACCATACAAACTTCGGTTCTTGTGGACCGATTGAGCTAAAATTTGGTATGTCTTCGTAACTTCGGTAACAATATAATAATAAAAGCTTGTTTTTATTCTTTTTAAATAGTTAATTTATTTATTCCAAAAAATATCTACCAAAATGTTACCAAACCAAAACTACCATAGACAATTCTATAAAATATATAGCGTTCAATTGTTTTTTAATCATATTTGTTAAGGAAAATATTATGTATATATTTATATTTCAGAAAATGCACAAATATTGAATTAATGTTATAAAAGATTTAGTAGATTTTTAATAAAAGAAATGTTTATGAATTATGTTTTTTTTTTATATCTTCTACTACCTTTTGCCCGCAACTCCATCCGTGCTGAATTAAGAAAAAAATTAGTAGGCTATGTGTTCTTCCAGACTATGTTCTATAGACATTCGTCAAGATCCGTTGAGTTCTGAAAATACGCGTTTATAATATTAGTATTATGGCTCAGAAATTAAGGTCTTGATTGTAATCTGCTGGTCCTGGGTTTGAATCCCGCCATGTACCAATGTGTTTTATAAATATTCAATTCTAATTTCATATGTACATTTACCCGACGTTACGGTGAAGGAAAACATCGTGATGTACATATCTGCGAAGATATTCAAAGATATGTGTGAAGTCAACCCGCACTGGGCCAGCGTGTTTTTTTATATATTACAAGGTGGCAAACGAGCAAGCGGCCACCTGAAATCGCTGAAATAGCGAAGTAACCGCTGCCCATTGACATCTACAAGTACAGATGCATTGCCTACGTTTAATCGACAGAGGAGGAGACGCACATAAAGGGAATATTTCCTCTTCCTATGCGTATCCTCCCCCGTCTATCCACTTCCCCTTACCATTCTTTCCTTGTAAGATAAGGATGGGAAGGAAAAGAAACGAACGAAACTAAACTTGAATTAGCGCTCCGGCACCACACTCATCAGACGAAACGCGGAACTGCTTCCTCTTCACGTCTGTCTTCTGTATGGTCGTAGTATTGCACCGGGCGAGCCAGCCTATTCGTGCGAAGTTGTTAAAGCGGGTCTACCACTGTTTAACTGTGTGGTTAACTAAGAACTAGTCATCCCTAAACTTAAGGTAGGCTAGCCCCTCAGTGGGGACATATATGAATATTGGACCTGATGATGAATATTGGAGTTTTGTTAGTAAAGGGCAGTTATTACAAACAAAATTATACGTAAAACAGATTTATTCTCATTTAAATAAAATAAATTAACATTAAGATCTAACTGAGCATTACTTCTAATCCGTTGGTATCTCTGCGCCGTATTTATAATAAATGCTGCGCCAGAAATACGACCGCTCCGGTGTGAGTTCGGATACATATTGAGGTTCTAAGTCAATAGCCAAGTAGTGGGGGTAAGGTACCCACTCGCCGTTATTCGTTTCTGGTGTGGGTGATCTGGAAAGAATACAATAATTACGTATTGCTGGGCGATTGTGTGATATTTTATTGACAAATTTCATATGTACGTCTGTAGTTACGGTGAAGGAAAACATCTGATCTGAGAAATTCAAAAACATGTGTGAGGTCAGCAACCAGCGTGGTTAAGGCCTAGTCACCCCTAACTTAGAGTATACTCACCCCTCAGTGAAGACGTATAGTGAGGTAATGATGATTATTTATTTAAGGATGTATATTATAAACTCTACTGTCTATGGTCCTTCTATCTTATGTTTAACTAGCTGTCGCTCAAAACTTTGATAGCGATTAATATCCCATCTGTTACTCCAGATTTTGTTTTATATCTGTGCCAAATTTCATTAAGATATGTTGAACCGTTGCGGAATTATCGATTAAACATAAAAAAACAAAATAAATTTGTCCCACGGGAACCGTAACTGTTCAGCGTAGCCTAGTATCCTATGTGTTCTTCTAGACTATCCTCTACGTCTATGACAATCATCGAGATCCGTTCTGCAGTTTAGGCGACCAACTCTTACAAATATCCATCCATATAAACTTTTGCATGTATAATATTAGTAGATTCGTAGATACAAAAACAAATCTTTAAGCGTTTAGTCATTTATAATTACTTATACCTCCATTTATGAGATATTCAAGAAGGGCGGCATTAACAGCATCAGAAACAGAGAGTTTGTACGTGTGTCTTGTATGTTGTAGGATATAATGTAGGAGCGAGGAAAGTGTTAGGACCGCGCCAAATCAAGACCCATGGTCTCTGCATTACTCTGGGTTCAAGTGTGAGTTACGTTGGTGTTGTCATATAAAAAATTTATTACATACCCAAATTTAGCGAAATTTGTCCACATCATTGTCATAAAAGTGATCATTCTGGCATCCTCTTCATCCATAGGTAATGGCAGTCGTTCCAATTCAAAAATATAGAATAAATCATCTCTATTAGACGTTGCTTCTAAGCTACTGTTCGTTAGAATTCTTCCTAAATTCCTATTACCTAAGTAATTAAAAATATACGCGTAAACTGGCAACCCTGTACTATTTGTGTATAAGTTAGCGAACAGAGACATTGGTCCTATGTAAGAAAAGTCGGTATTCAGATTTATAATACCACCAAGGACCGCTTCGTCTGTTGTAGTGTTCGCAAAATACGTCTCCCTCAAGGTATCTCTGAGTTCAGATCGGTCTTCTGTCGGTACTTTCAGACTTCTTTGGTCTAATGCAGAATAATCTTCGTTCTTTATTCTATCAATTTGACTGCTTATCGTATTATAATCTAATGTACTTGTTAACCCTTCCACTGTGTTCAAACCAATTATCATTGGAACGGGATTTATTACTTTACCAGTAGCAAGAATGTTAAATGGAATATCAAGTAAGAATGGTTCTTCATCATCGAATATCTCTTCTAATGTTGGTAAGAAGACAGATTGAGCGTTCATTTGTTTTCCTATCGCTTCCTCAACTTTAGAAACTTCAGCTTCTGAGTACAACTCATATAAATCATAAGGGTCTTTCGTATTAACTCCTAAAGTCTTTGCGATTTTAATAGCGGTATTCAGAGGGTTAACATCGAAAGATTGTGGTGCAAACGGTGTTCCACTTTCTGATATAACGCGATGGAAAAGACCCTTAGTTGATTCAGACATTGTCAAATAAATAGCCGCCAACCCACCGCTGCCTTCACCAAAAACAGTTACATTATCTGGATCACCGAAGAAATTGGATATGTTATCTTTTATCCATCTTAAAGCCGCTCTGATATCCTTTAATCCAGCATTCCCTGGTGCTTCTCTGATACCCAAATTAAGGAATCCATAAGCATTTAATCTATAATTGACAGTTACAACTATAACACCGTGACTGATTAAATATTGTGGACCATAGAAGATGGAAGATCCGGAACCAACACCGAATCCACCGCCGTGGAGGAAGACCATCACAGGTAGGGTGGTATTATTCAACTGGGATGGTAAGTAGATGTTTAGTACTAAACAGTCTTGGTCATCACTAGGCGAAGCTAAAGGGTCTGGTGCTCGAAATTGTGGACAAAGGACTTCTCTGTTATTGGCTTTGTATACACCTGAGAAGATTGGAGGTTCCTCAGGGGCCTGGAATAAGGGAAAAGTTGGTTAAATGGTAATATAATTAATGTACACGTAATAAATAAGAAAGTTTGTATGGATAGAACAAATAGATTACAATTTTTTATATTACTAGGTAGCAATCGAGCAAGCGGCCACCTGAAATCGCTGAAACAGCGAAGTGACCGCTGCCCATAGACATCCGCAATTGCAGATGCGTTGCCTACCTGTAATCGACGTAGGAGACGCACTAAAAGAGAATATTTCTTCTTTCTTCGCGTGTCCTTTACCGTCACGTCCACTTCCCTTTCCCATCTTTTCCTTGGGTGGGAAGGAAAAGAAGACTAAATTTAGGCCTCCGGCACTACACTCATCAGACGAAATGCGGAATAGCGTCCACTTAACGCCTGTCTTCTGTGTGGTCGTGGTATTACACCGGACGAGTCGGCCTATTCGTGCGAAGATGTTAAAGCGGGCATTGCCACTGTTATTGGGAAAGCGCCAGCCAAGTCCACTTTCCTTTTCCATCCTTTTATTAGATGGTATGAAGGCGAAAAGGTCTAGAATTATCTCTCTAACACGCATAGTCAAACTTGACTTCACGCCAGTCTTTTGTGTGGTCGTGGTATTGCGTTGTTTTATATTAAAAGGTGGTAAACGAGGCTACAAGGCGGAAGTGGCTACATGCAATTGCCGAAATAACGTATTGATTGTTATCCATAGACATCCGCAATTGCTGATGCGTTGCCTACCTTTAATCGATGGAGGAGACGCACATAAATAGAACATTGCCTCCTTCATTCATGCATTCCTTATAAAAAGTCGATCCAATTTGAGTCCACTTACCCTGAACTTAACTGGAACAGCATATCGGATACCAAGGAATTCGTAATACAATCCATTGCTTGATAAACTTCCTTCAACAGTTCCTTGCTTCGTTTCCACTTGAAGTGCATCTTCTGCGGAAACCAGAGACAACACTCCGAAAATAACACAATAACTTAGTGTTACCATCCCTTTGGTTCTTTTTACACTGCGATATTAATCGTTTGATTGTCATTTATATACATTATCAATATGGCAATATATTTTTGTGAATGTAAATGATAATGGAATCGTAATTATTGCGTATAAATATAGATAAATACTGATATAGAGATTTCAAACATCGCAATTGAGAAATTTTTAATATTTTTTTGTCATATCGTCAGTTCTGTCTTTGTCTTTTGTTTAATTACATATTGTTTGTCTACGGGTACTTTAATTCATTCACTAAGCTAAAATAACACTTAAACCACATCCATTAAATAGTGAATACTATTATTTTTGAGGTTTCTAATGTGATGTTGTAAATAATTACATTTTTTCCGCTTACATTGCAACAAACGCAGGCTGAACCCTACGAAATTTATCAGATTTATACCCGTGCGAAGCCGGAGCGGGCCGCTAGTATGTAATAAAAAAGGCCGTTTGTTTTAAAATGTAATTATATTTTGTAGGTTAAGTTTGTTCTCGAGTCATGAAGATATCATTATATTCTATTTATGTCGTTATTTGCTTCCCGCGTCCGTCCGCGTGGAATTAAAAAAGTAGTAAATAGCCCAGGAGTTCTTCCAGACTATGTTTTATATCTATAACAAATTTCAACAAGATCTGTTGAGTCGTTCTGGAGATAACTTCTAACAAACAACTATCTATCAAGACAATCGTAAGATATACGAACGAAGAATTCAAATTGATAAATGCAAATCCATCATTTTTATGCATATATATTTTTGCATGCTTAAGATTCAAGCAAATAAGTTATCTATACATATAACAAAATTGGAGTGTGTGTTTGTAATATTGAAATAACCGTTTTTTACTATAAGTATACGATTACATGACGCATAAAACCAAGGAGGTTATATGTATACTTTTTCTTTTTAATACCATTTTTAAAATTAGAACTGTTTAAAATTTAAATATTTTTATGAAACAATTTCAGTTGCGATTAAATAGTGTTGCGCAAAAGTTTGCTAGACTGTCTTTTATATCTAATTTTCAATTTTTTTTCAGTTTTACGTTTCATTTTAAATTAGTTAATTACTTTATTTCAAATTACATCAAAATCTCCGCGGTGGCTTTTCCATCCTTTTCATTACGGTATATACACCGAAATAACACTTTTTGCAATATTTTTCTGTCTGTCTGTTTTTGGCAGGTAGGTATGTAATAAGAAGTAACTTAGGTTACGTTTATTTTAGAAAAAATCTTTTATCGAAAAGAACGCGCGGACGGAGTCGCGGGCGACAGCTAGTCGGTAATATAAATAACAATGGCCACATAACATCAAATGCTAATTGAATGAAAGATTTAAGGAATCTAAGATTGTAATGAAATTAATGAATGAATTTAATGTTAAGTTAAGGATTTAACTACCATCTTAGTATAAATCTGTCCTTAAAGACTATTTAAAACAACACTAAACACTGGGTCCAACAGAAAATTTTAAATGGTAGATGCCAACATCTGTTCCACGAATGGGTTCGCCCACTGCAATACTACGACCACACAGAAGACACGTGGCAAATGGAGCTTCGCATCTCCTCTGGTGAGTGTGTAGGAGGCCGAATTTACGTAGGGAGGGGAAAGTGGAATTGACGGAGTAGAAAACGCATCGGAAGGGGAAATACTGTCTTTCTGTGCGTCTTCAATACCTATTAAAATGTAACGCATCCGCAATTGCAGATGTCTATGGGTAGTGGTCGACGAATTATCTTGGCCGCTTGCTCGTTTGCTACCTTATAATATAAAAAAATATAACTTCTTGTAATTTTTGGTATATGTACAATTGTACAACGTGTATGGTTTAAAATTGTTCCGTAAATTGCGTAAATATTTCTTCTTATAATGTTTTTAATCATGATACGTGTTTGAATGATACATTAACGATGTATTTCAAAATGTACGTGACTAATGCACGTTAAGTACAGATAAATAAATATTTCGTTTATCAATTTTATCAGATTTCGTTTGGAAATGTCTTTAATTATTTACTTATTCTGCAGTTATATTTTTTTGTCACTTATTTTGGTTAATAAAAAACGTCAAAATAGTTTCAATTAACTTTTGTATATTGTGTTGTTTTTTAGTAATCTTTCATTTAGTTCATTTTCATAATAATAAATAAAATCATTGAGATAATCTCGGGTGGATATTTGAAAAGTTATAAAGAAGTATTATTTGTCTGTTTAATTATTAAAAAAATTAATTACAAATTAGTTTTTTTCTAACCAAATAATGTACAAAGGCATAATATTTCAAGCGACGTACTGGTCGTAACGGTACAAATTGATACAAAGAAGAGTTAAAAACGTTGACATTTCATTATCAAACACAAGCATTTTTGACGTTTGTCAAATTTCTAGATTTATTGAGTTGTATTAAATCAATAGTATTGTTTATTTACACACATTTTTCGGTTAAATATGACTATACATTTTACAACAAACTACTATTTATGATAAAACTTATAATTATCGAGTATAACTCAAACAACAAAAATAGACTACCAGTGCTTACGTGTAATTAAATACCAAGAAAAACTACGGCATAGTTATGAATAAAAAGACAAAAAGTGGTCCACGAATTCGTATAACACGACAAGCTTTACGTAAAAAGGAGGAAGGTACTGAAGTTAAAGACGAAAGTAACTTCATTTATACGTGTCAATACTGTCGAGTTAAATTCACACAAAACAGTCATTTCTTTCGTCACATGACATCAAATCATCAAGCCCAACAGAAAGAAGCTACTTTTGAGTGTAATGAGTGTCAAATTATCTTCACAAAGAAGACTATGTTGGATTTACATTATAAAAAGCGTCATCAAATAAAAAGCAAATCGAAATGTGAATCTTGTGCTATAACATTTAAATCACGATATTGTTTACGTCGTCATATGAAATTGAAGCAGATTATGAATGAAAATTCATGTGTGAAGTGTCAGAAGAAGTTTACGAATAAAGATTTACTGTTAAAACACGTGAAAAATAAGCATACATTTAAAAATGTGTCGTATCAATGTGAACAATGCACTTTAAACTTTAAAGCTAAAAAATCTTTGCAAACTCACTTAAGTAGGATACATAAAAGATTATGATTAATGTAATCATATATGTGTGACTTTTCACTACCAAAACACTAACAAGAACATTATTTTTCATCATACTGTCTCTTTCTAACAGTATCCATACATAATACTTTTCTATACTTCTCTATTAGCCTGTCATACCTGAATTCACTCTCACCATGGGTGTTGCTAGGGAGGTGGGTTAACTGCTGCCTCCTAGAGAATAAAATGTTTACAATCCTTATAAAACCACACCATCAAAAAAATAAGTTAAAAATGATTTGTCAGTATTTGTCGGGGCACTAATGTGGTTAGAGATGCTAACTTGGATGTAGATGAAACAGGACAGATCATCAGGACAATCTTTAGGGGAAGTTTATGTAGAGTGGGCAACATGTTGCTGGGCGCTCTTTAGAGCTATCCTAGATCATCAGCTGGCACAACCTACTTATACATTCTTTCATCTGTGTGTTTTGATAGTGAAAACTCTCTAGTTGTTACCATACAGTTAACTATTTCTACTTTTGTATAACTAAATAAATACTCCATAAATGGAAATCATGTATAGTCAGCTGCTAATATGTATACATTTATAAATAATCTTCAGAACCTTGTATACAACTTGAGTTTAAAAAAAATGCATTATTATTTTATTACTAGCTGTGGCCTGCGACTTTGTCAGCGCGGAATTAAAATCTTAGTATCCTATTTGCTATTACAGAGCATGTTCTATATCTGTGCTTTATTTCAGTCAGACATTGCGGTCTTATCTAGGAAATATGTAAATAACAAAAAACTGTGTATTCCTAGGGAACCATAACTATTTCTGGGATCAAAAGTAGCCGAAGTCTTCTTCCAGACTATGCTCTATATCTATGCAAATTTTCATCGAGATCCATTCGGCCGTTTAAGCAATAAACTGAAAAAAATGTCCATCTTTCAACTTTCAACTTTTAAAAACTTGTAAAACCTTATATCTATAAATTTATGGTATGATTTAACTGTTGGATTGTATTTAAAAAGTGTTTTAACTATTTTTTTTACTAACTTAAGTAACTAATAAAATGCAGGCAATGTTTCTAGATAATATTTTTTTTTAATTTTAAACAATACCATCTCTGCTTCCGACTATTAATCCATGTTATTGATGAAAACTTGTATATGTATTTTGGAAACCCAAGATGTATACAAATATCTAAAATTATGTAAATGTATACATACTTATGTAGCTGACTGTACTGTTAGTAAAATTAGTGACAAAACTTAATAACTTAAAATTCATTAGCTGTACACTCAAAGACTGGTTACTTAGAAAAGAATGGTCACTTAATGTTCAGTGTAGTACATCTCATGTACAAAATCTACACTTAAACTCCTTTTGTGACTAACTCTGAGTATAGCAGTAAATAAACTTCATTATTGTAATTATGTAATACAACAGTATTCGTTTTTGCACAAACAAGGTTTTAATTTATATAATCTATAGATCTATCCGGAGCACTAAAGTGAATTAACAAAGATTTTCATACAGTTTTTCTAGGTGTGTATTACCTCAGTGTTGTCACATACAATGATAATGACTCGAATTTCACCTCAAATACCTGTCAAACATGTGTGAAACACTACATCTATAGATTTTATTTTTATTTAGATACAAGCTTATCGAATTTTTCTAACTTTAATTTCTCTTTTTTTATCTACCTCTTATTAATTATAACAATTTATGAATGTTTTTGTAAATCAAGTTATACTGTAGTGACTCCTGTTTCTGTTGTCAAAGATAAAGGTTAAGGATAAGACCCAATGAGAGAGGTGCTGCTATCACGGTTCTGTCACAAAATATATAAAATATATGTGGGCATAGAAAATTACATAAAAGAGAAACCATGTCCAGCTACAGTATGATAAGCTAGCTAAACAGACAAAGCTAGCTAAGCAGACTAAGTTAACTACAAGGATCTTGAGACTTTAACATTGCCAGGAAAGCACTAGGAAGTTGTAATAAGTTTTTGGAAGTTGGAAGTATGCTCACTGTATGATATCCTTCATTATCATTGCCAGTTTATATGTCGAAAGATTTGATGCCTTTCCAAAAACTTTTTATTTTTTCAATTCACAATCTTCTTCAATACATCCTACCAAAGTTTCAAAACCTATCCAGTCGTTTAAGAACACCATTAGACTTGTAAAAAAATTAACATTTGTATTTTTGTCAATTAAAATGGTTTGGTTGTATTTTAACTTGTAAATATGTAGTTTTTATTTAGACTAAGAAAATATACTTGAATAATAAAATAAGACGATAAACAATCTCTATTATTTACCCTTAAATTGCATTGTCCTTACAATTAAAGCTTTGATTTCTCCATGTTCATTGATGAAAGAGATAATTCTCTTATAATGTTGATACAATAGTGTTCAAGTTTAGTAAAGAATAGTTTGATTTAATTGATTTAACCCATGGTTTAATAAACTGCAGATAAGCTCGAAAGTTCGCATGTAATCAGATCGGTGGTCAGAACAGGCTTCCATATCAGCTAAAATTATATCTGCATAGAGATTTGCATCTTGAGCTGGTAAGTGCAAGTATAAAGCCTGACATTTGTTTGGCTCACATAGTTCCAGTAGACTATTTATCTGTTAAGCCGCAGCTCAATGGTTCAAGTCTATGAGCTGAACTTTTGAGTGGGTTTTTGAATTACACATGTTTAAAACCACTAAAATATATGGGATGGATGTCCAGCCACCTGTCGTCTGACAAAACATAATAGTTTAAATCCTGCCTATCTTTTTCAAAATCATAGTATTTTACTGGTCAATACAGTTTATTTTGTAACAGAAGTTATTCTAGACTACTTAGCCTCAGTGTAACACCGCAGAAATGATTTGGTAAGCTGCAAAAATATGTATTTACTAAGCTTCAGAAACTTGTATATTTTTTAATATTTGTGCATGTATCTATCAATATGCTTCTGACCATGAATACATGATATTGACAGATACATGAATTTGAAACTAAATTATTACATAAGTTTTTGTTGTGTTGTAAATGTAAATATAATTTTATGAAGCTGACTGTACAATATCATGTTTGTATGTTGAGTATAGCAGTAAAAGGTGTACCTCCAGGAATATTTTATTCTATGAAAATAAAATACTTGCCTTAGACAAAAACTAGAAAAAGACTTTCAATTAGAGATATTGCTGACATCATAAGATATTGTGACTACCATACATTGTTGGAGTTCAATATAGAATCACTTCAGAGCAATTGCACTTTATCTAGGGGGGGACTGATGTAAAAAATCAGTCTATTGCATTAAATCTGTATTGAAACACTGAACTTTTAAAACTGATTATATTTTAAACTTTTACAATTAATATTAAATATAAAAATCTTTATAAATATAACTACAACATGATAAAACTTATATTACATCAGATGATTTCACCAACTTTCCATTTAAATAGCCCATTTTGTGTTTCTCTCTTACATGTCTCACGACATGGTCTCTCCGTTTATAAACTTGCGGACAGATCGGACAGACAATTGATTGATTTAAGTGTTGTGATTTAACATGTCTCACCATATGATCCCTGCGTTTAAATGTTGCATTACAATGTGGACATATATGCCTTTCAGACGATGCGTGTGTTGTTTCATGTTTCTCTAAATCGGTCAAGGTATTACAACGATAATCACAATTTCTACATCGAAAAACATCTGTATCGGATGTGTGATACATTTTTATATGTTCTAACATAACATCTTGTCGTTTACAATCTTTATCACACACAGGACAGCTCGAATATTTTCTGTTTAAATGCAAATTTTGTATGTGCCTTTTCAAATGGTCTTGGCGGCGAAATACGGAATGACAATATGTACACATTAATTTCTTCTTATACGCGTGCATTTCTATATTATGGTGATCATATTCGATCTGGTCGTCGAAGTTCAAGTTGCAATGAGGACAGTAGCGATTAAAAGTTAGGACATTTTGAGTTCGAGTTGTGGGAGAATGTTTATCAACTCCTGGATTATGTACGAGATGATTTAAGACGTATGATGTGCTTCTGCTATAGTTCTCCGGTTGGTAATTTCCGTTAACATTATCCATAATTGTATGCTCTGTTGTTGTATTAAGACAATCATAGATTTGTTTATATCATTGTTTTGTTATTGTAGAACTAAAGTTCGACAGTTCTTTGTATACTTCACTCATTTTCCTCCAAAGTGACATTATACTGCATGAAACACAGATTAAACATACCCAAACTATCGGTTTCGAAAACAGATTAAATAAAACATCGGTTGGCACAAGTGACGCTAAACTGCAGTAGTTCATTAGCGCCACCCTGTAAATATCGAAAATATAAAAAATCATTACATTACTGTAACTATTTTGTCTATAACCCTTAGTATTTTGTACTTATTTAATTTGCGACATTTTAGCGCCGACGGTTGCGGTCGGGAGCAGACGATCCGAATTAATAATACAGATAGATTCAACTGTTAGGATCTTCAACAGGCGCGGTTGTCTGAAAAGCTGTCGCTTTCAAGTAATGACCTATTCCCATTTATTACTGGGATTCTACATATCGTGCTACTAGTGAGCTATCAGAATTTCGTTTTATACCCTGAGCCTGTAGACAATGTAACATTCGATTAGCGATATTGCCACTAGTATCGACAAAATGTGTCAAAATGTATAGGAAAATTACATGACAAGCTTGTGACATATCATTTTTGACACACATTTTTGAAATTCGTCATGGAATTGCTTCGAACTTGCACCTTGTTCTGACTGTCATTCTATACATAATGTCTCTTTCCCAAATTCGGAATAATTGATTTTCACTTGCTCGGTTATGGTTTATGGTTCAATCGTTCAGACTAGACAGTTAATACACATACGCCCTGGTCACACTCAAGGCAAAATAGGTCCTACAATATCTTCATATCAGATCCAAAGCTGGATTTTCCATTTGTTACTTTTCCTAGCTTATAAAGTGAGCCATTCTCTACATATGGAACCGTTCATCATCAGCTCACTATACATCACTGAGAGACTTGGAGCCTACCCTAATTTGGGACTGGGGATTGGCCTTAGTCAATCACACTAACACTGCGGGTTGACTTCACACGTATCTTTGAATTTCTCCGATATGTGCAGCATCACGTTTTCCTTCACCGTAAGAACGTCGGTATGTACATATAAAATTCGAATATCGACAAACACATTGGTATAAGACGGGAATTCAAACCTAGGACCTGCACATTACATGTGAAGAATTTAACAAGCTACGGATATTCTTACCAGGATGCAGTCCAGTAGCTAATCTAAAAATCCAGATTAGGGATTCCTAAACCATAGTGACGTATCGGTTTCAGGATCGGTTGTCAGGAGGTAATGTTGCGGCCCCGGGGTTACGTGGCCAGTGGGCAGTCGACCTCCTTAGTTCATTTTATTTTTTAACCTAGACTTTTATTATCTTTTTTTTTTCAAAAAGCAGTGTCGTCATTTGTTATTATAATCTCATCTTGGTGCAACAAAGCGTTCGTTTTATTTATAACACATTTTTTACATTTGAATAATTTAAATTTACAAAAGCTATCGAAGTCCTTTTTATCTGTGTTTACTTACCAAACACTTCAAAACAAAAAGGATATTTTTTTAATTGAGTTTGTTCTCTAACGTAATTTTTGTTTTTAAATAAATTTAAATTAAAAGTTTGGACTATTGTGATCATTCAAACTTCTCGGTGATTAGAAAATATAATACTATAGGTAGATATTTTACTTATATATTTTATTACATACTAAATACTTAACTATTACTCTAATACTTCTTAAATATGTATTTTGACAAAATAAGTGTCTGTAAGTCTGAAATTTAATAAAATCATGTACATATACATACTAATACTCTAATACTTAATATTCAGGGGTGTGATAAATAAAACAATCATATAAAGATTTAATATTGGACTAATATTTAGTAAAATACCATATTATAATAATAAAATTCATATAAAAATTGAAGTATTTCAGTTTTAAACAATATCTACTGAACTCGCTAAGGAAGTTGGAGTAAATTGTTGTTTTGAAACCAAGTTTTTACATCATGATTATTTTTTTGTAAAATTTAAAGCATAATTTATAAAAAATAAATAAAAAAAGTCATAATAAACAAGTCCGTTAAAAATGCCTGTCACTTTGACATTCATAGACAATTCAAAACCATAGAACTCCAACTCCCCCGAGTGCAATTACTCTAAGATATACTATTCAAACAACAAAAAAATAAAATTCACTCTTAAAAAATAATTAAAACCAAACTAGATAGTTTTTGTTTACATCTAAAATATGTTTAGTGATACCACATAAATACAAATATATAAAAAACTGTATTCCGTCAAACTGACAAACAAACACAAATCATTGAAATATCTGGGTAAAGCTCTGGATTCGGAAATTTTGGACTACATCTTTTTAATAATCGTTACATATTTTTTTAATCTATTTTTATTCGAATTTAATTATATATAGATAAATGATTTCTCGGGCAACGTGTCAACTTCATACAAGCTTATTCTAATGCGTTTAACTAACTTATAAATTATATAGAAAAAAAAATCAAATACTGAAAAATAATCACTAAAATAACGTGAACTAACTAGGATGTGACAAAAACCGTAACTACACTAGTCGATAAAAATAAAAAAAAATAATACAAAAAAGGTAAAAAATAAATAAATAGGAATAACTTCAAAAATACATCCAAACGAGCGAGGAATTTAAATCCGCTATATAAAAAATTATATAAAAAAAAAATCTTCGAGTCCACACTTTCTCCGGAATTAAGTAAAAATTAGGAATCCGTCAAGCGGAAAAAACATGTCTTTTTGGTAGCGTCGCCTCTTGGACGTCTTTGGTCATATATCGTGTGGAGAAAATATAGCTCAATAGTGTACTTACAAAAATAGAATCTGTGACAACACACAAACAGATCAGAAGACCGCGGGCATAGACAATGTTCCACGAACATTAATGTTGGCAACATCTTGACCATAGACTACAGTTTAAATTTTCTTATGTTGGTATTACAAAGTCGTGGTATGACTCAGATCTTGAGCCCTTATTCGCACGGGCGTTTTTTTATTACCTTCATACGAAACCAAAAATCACTTGTTTCGTTCGCTCAGAGCTCAAAATGCATTACCCAGATAAAAAACCACGTTTTTAATATAGATAGGAATGCATGTTTTATTTCAGCGGTTTTTAATGCGTTAAAAAAACGCCCAAACTTGAGCTTTAGTGAATAACCGAACCTATGACCTAAGATCTAAGATGTAATAAGAACTATAACGTGTCTTAGGAACCTT
>JAAOEG020000022.1:1049990-1070395 GCA_011763625.2 Papilio bianor | reverse complement strand
CTTAAATCTTTAAAACTACGCAACGGATTTTGATGCGGTTTTTTTAATAGATAGAGTGATTAAAGAGGAAGGTTTATATGTATAACTAGCTGACGCCCGCGACTCCGTCCACGCTTTTTTGTTTCTAAGATAAAATATTTTTCTGAAATAAACGTAGCCTAAGTTACTCCTTATTACATTAGCTACCTGCCAATATAAGTCCCGTCGAAATCGGTCCAGCCATTTCAGAGATTCGCTGGAACAAACAGACAGACCGACAGACAGTAAGAAAGACAAAAATTGTAAAAATTTGACTTTGGTGCTAGTACCGTATATATATATATATATATATATATATATATATATATTCGTATACATGTAAAAAAAGAGGTTTATTTCAATATTACAGAGACTCTAATTTTATTATATGTATAGATTAAATAGTGGAGAAATACTGTTATTTTTGAGGTTTCTGATGTGATGTAAATAATTACATTTTTTTCCGCCTACAACAAGCGCAGGCTGAACCCTACGAGATTTATCAGATTTATACCCGAGCGAAGCCGGAGCGGGCCGCTAGTTTATAATATTAATATAAAAATTAGAATTTGTTCACAAATATAAATGTATCGTTGAAAGAAACAATAAATATCTTGTATAATCACCATAAAATTGAGAATAAACTTTCTCAAATTATAATTAGAATGATTATTACTTTTCGAAATTCAACAAACATATAATTATAGTCTAGCCACTATACGTGTATTAATGAGTAACGACTTTGATGACGGACGCTACATTGATGGACGAAAACTGGTACGCATCCCTACATGAGAGGAATAAAGACAGGGAAAGACTCCGAACGCCTACGAAGCGTAAACTGCTGAACGGATCTCGATGAAATTTGTCATAGATGTAGAGGATAGTCTGGAAGAACACATAGGTTAATTTCGATGTCGGAAATAGTTACGGTTCCCGTGGGATACAATAATTTTGTTTATCATATTTACTCGATAATTCCGCAACAGTTCAACATATCTTATTGAAATTTAGTTCAGACTAGCTGTCGCCCGCGACTCCGTCCGCGCTTTTTCTTTCTAAAATAAAAGATATTTTTCTAAAAATAAACGTAGCCTAAGTTACTTCTTATTACATCAGCTACCTATCAATAAAAGTCCCGTTAAAATCGGTACAGCCAATCCAGAGATAAGCCGGAACAAACAGACCGACAGACAGACAAAAATAGTAAAAAATGTTATTTTGGTGTTAGTACCGTATATATATTCATATACGTGTAGTAAAAAACAGTTATTTCAATATTACAAACAGACACTTTTATTATATGTATAGACATAGAACATATTCTGGAATAGCATGTGGTACTTATCGATGAAAAATCCCGTATGTAGTTTTTGCTTATTTACATATTTACTAGATAATTCCGCAATTGCTTAACAAATATAATTGAGATTTTATACACTTATAGAACATAGTCTGGAATAATTCATATTTTATTTTAATTCCGTGCGGACAGAGTCGCGTGCGACTGCTATTATTATTTTTAAATTGATTTTAATTGCTACGGAGTAAATTACTAGTAATCTAAATTAGCCAATATCAAACAAAATTTAATCAAAAAAACATTAAAAACAGATATCATTTCGATTTGCTTTCAAGCTGTCGCCTAAAATGACCTTGCAAAGTTTGCCCAAAAACCGGTCCGATCATTGAAACAAGATTAGTCAAATACAACTGTGTAATCTCTCTATTTATAAACAGTCTATAAAAAAACAACATTAACGAGAGACATAAACATCATCATACCCCACTGAGGGGCTCGTAGCCTACCTAAAGTGAGGGGTGACCAGGCCTTAGTCAACCACGCTGGCCAACTGTATTCACACATATCTTTGAATTTCTTCGCAGATATGTGCGGCATCACGATGTTTTCCTTCATTGTAAGAAAGTCCGGTAAATGTACATTCGAAAATCAAAAAACACATTGGTACATGGCGGGATTCGAACCTGGACCTACAAGTCAAGTGTCTAGCCCCAGAGCCACCGACACTCTATCATTGACATATTACATCTCAATATTATTCTGAATTAAAGAGATGACAGGATACCGTCGTGTTTTTTATTTTAAGGATATTTAATTTTCTATCATGCACAATTTATTTCACTTAGCCAGCATCTTTATCTTCCGAGATATTCAAACTTTCTTAACCGACCCTTTCTTTTAGCTTACAGCTGTATCTTATAAAACAAAACTTAACCACTAAATACATACCTGAAAACAAAGAAAGAAGGTAATTATTTCCGTTTGTCAATATTTCGCTATTAAATTAGTCAATAATCTTCACAAAGTATTTTTATTTTTATAAACCTCCAAACTTACTAACACTTTTCGTGTTTTCACTGACAGTTGACAATCGTAATTACCACAGACTATCGAATCCACAGAGTATGGACATACATTAAAAAAATAAAGTAAATTAATTTATTATTATACACATATCTTACTAAAATTTTGCATAAATATAGAGTATAGTCTGGAATAACACTAATAGTATATAGTTGTGGAATACTCTGGCCTCAGCAGTATTTCCGATCAGTTACTACTTCGGGGCCTTCAAGAACGTACAACTCCCTGAAAGGCCGGCAACGCATCTGTTCCTCTGGCGTTATCCATGGGCAAAGGTTCAAATCATTTTAGGCGATCCGCTACTCGTTTGCCTTCTTATCCTATATATAAAATATTATGCTAAGTTTTATTTTACTTACGGGCGGACAGAGTCGCGGGCGACAGCTAGTAAATAATATCTATACCGAGTACAATGGACTGTAACAACTATTTAACCAATAAAATATTACCTCAATATAAGTTTTGCAAGGTTCATAGAAATTTATAGAATGGTAACAATACTGAGTGACACAGATAAGTTCAAGGTGGGACACGTCAGGTTAAGCTACAGTTTCACTAAATAACTAAACGTCTAAACTTACTAGTACACTGTCTATTTACTAGCTGCAATCCGATATCAACATATTTCGTCTATGAAAATTTCTCTTCTACATTTTTCTGCTCGTGACGCACGGATACGTTAGTTTCGAAGACTATTTTTTGTTGACTGTATCGTCACTGCCTTGAGGAGGCATTTACAGCTTAACCAGACTTGAGGTAGCCGAGTGTAGATGGCGCTAAGCCTAAATCTCCATTTTAAGAGTAACTAAGTTCGAGGACTCCCTCAGGAACCTCGGCTCGATTACTTCGTTATTATTACCGGATCGGGTTTCGTTAGCATTACATTTTATTAAACCCAGTTAAGAAGTAAGAAAATATATCATTTCTTTACTAAATTTCTGATTTTCTGTTTTGGCATTGTTTTCGTTTATTATCATATGCAAACATACTATGGGAAGCCCCGTATATTCTAGTAAGATACATACACACAAAGCTAAATAATATATGTTTGTTTGAGCATCTATAAAACCGTACTTAGAATATTAAGTGGGCTGACAGACGTTCAAATCTATCCCATTGAATGTAAAGTGATTTGACCCGGTGGGCATTTAAAACAAAATCACAATAGCTGTGGTGTTTGACAACAACACCTGTTGCACGAATTGTTCGGCTTGCCTACCACAATACCACGACCACACAGAAGATAGGCAGTAACTCCGCGTTTACGCCAGCAAAAACATCTGTTGGACGAATTGGTCGGCTTGCCCACCACAATACCACGACCACACAGAAGACAGACAGTAACTCCGGCCTGCGTAGAAAACTACGAATCTGCATTTCCTCTGGTATTGCAGATGTCCATAGACGTCGATGATCACGCTGCTCGTTTGCCCTTCTTATGTAAAAAAAGAGAAAAGAACTCGATGGACCTCAAGTCCCATATATTTTACAATTTTCACGAGGGAATTATGACAGCAGCATCAACAAGCCAGATAAGTTTATCGGACTATAGACATTTACTAAATGTCCTCATGTTAACTTTAATTTATGAACAAGTAAAATAATTCAATTTCGTTAAATAGCTCTGGTATTTCAATATCACGCTCGTAACTCTGAAGGTAAGGCAGTGATTATGGATTTCTTGCGATAATACATATACATATTGGTCACTGTTGGGTTCACGCAGATAGTATATGTTTCGATTTTAACCAACCGAAATCGGACATTAGAAACGCTTTTTTTTTTATTTTCATAACAGCATGGAAAGGAGAAGTAAATTTGTCAGGGGGAATTGTAAAGAATTGAAGTATCCTTTTGCGGTACAATCCATGTCCGTTAAAGATAGATCCTCGGAATCCTTTTATCTTATTGCAGACGAGTGCACGCAACTTCAGAGCACAATCATAAAAAATAGCCTATAATATCTCATATCACTTATCAGCCTTCCATCAGGCTCACCAAAATCGGACCCGCTGTTCATTACACGGAACAAGGCTTCCGGACAGACAGACAAACAAAAATTTAAAAATTCGGAATTTCATTATGAGTAAACACACAAACCTTAATAGTTAATGCGAAATTTTAAATGGATGTATAGATTATTGAGTTTATCGCCTAAACTGCTGTATGGATGTCTGGAAGAACACACAGACTACTTTTGATCTCGGAAATACTTAATTTTATTAATGTTATAGATGATTATAGGCGATTTTTAAGAGAATTCAGGCCACCTTATAACCTTGTGATAAAAAACAATAAATAGGAGACAGGCCGTCTCACTCGCACGATCTTACAAGATTAACGATACAGTATCGAACAAGCGAGCCGACAGAACATCCTCGGAATACTGAACTACCAAGGACGCACATTACACATTCTAGGGCTAGCTTTTCCGGGAGCATTGGCCAACATGACAGATGATGGCACAAATGTTGGAACAAATATTTAAAATCAACTTTGTAATGTTGGCTCAAATGAACGTAGAATTGGGTAATGTTGGAACAAACCATGTTAATTGTTGGTACTTGGATTTGCAAAATGAAGTTAGCACAACTTTTCAACAAATATTGGAAGGTTGTATCAGTTGGAACATGCGACATATGTTAATGTCCATCCTTTATTTTGGTCCGCCACAATTTATTATAAGCGTGAACATACGACATTAAACAACAAGCACATACCAGGACATAATGAATGGCATGAAAACATCACTTGATGCACTTCGAATATTAATTAACCACGCGGAAGACCAAGTTTTAAATCCCGATATAAAATTATACTATAATTAAAAACGAGTTCCTTACAACTTATGACGTCCTAGTACTTGATAAGAAAGTTGTTTTTTTGACAAAAACAATAAACACACACGTGATAGTCAAAAACAGTGACAATATAATTTAAAAAAAAGCTAGACTAGTCGTTTCCATTTACATCCAATGGGAAATACACATTGAAAGAAACCTTATCATCATCACCATCAGCTCACTTCACGTCCCCATTGAGGGGCTCGAAGCCTACTCTAAGTTGTGACCTAAGAGGTGACTATATGACACTTTAACTATTTTTTGACCCACATCTAAAAGTAGAACTCCTAGGTAGGAAATAAAGGTTAGATATATCAGACAAAAATGTCACTTATCTACCTTGGCCGATAGCGACTTCAAAATATCAATAATTGTACAATATTGACATAATATAAAGAACAAAGTTTTCTTTCTCTTGAGTGTATTCATGACATTATTTTCTTACTTTTAATACATTATGTTGAGATCATTTTATTCATACTTTGATGTGGTAAACGAGCAAACTATATTCGTTGAGGTACATCGCCTATAGACATCTCCAATAATTAAAAATGTTGCCGTTGCCAATCATAAACGGAGACAGGATGTACAGAAAGAGAACATAAGCTTTCTTAAACGGTCCCTTATCTGTCGTGTTCCTCATCCGTTCTAAATAGGAATAGGACGGGTAAGGACAAAAATAAGGCCTCCATCACGCACAAGCAGTTGTAAAGAAGAATTCCTTCCACTACACGTCTATTTTCTGACTTATCCTATTGCACTGGCCGAGTGGAATATTACGGGCTCTAGTATCGTTAAGCTCGCTACAGACGTTCAGTTATAACTGAACAGTCGAGCATTTTAGTTAAAACCGCCAGATAGAATCCAGATTGTGTAGCGGGCATTAAATGTGAGAAGAGTAAAAAGAATCGTCGGATTTTAACTGCCTTGTCACAGCTTAACTTGTGCATTTAGCAGCAACAACACCTGTTCACCAATTGGCCTCGCGCACCGAAATACCCCGAACACAGAAAACAAGTCAAATGGAGAGGAGAAGTTACAGTTGTTTATGGGCAGCGATGGCTTCGCTATTTCGACGAATCCAGGCTGCTAGTTTGTCTGCCACCTTATACTATAATACTTTCAATAACCGGGGCAGTCAAGTTAATAAGACTATAGTCTAAACATATAATAAAATTGGAGTGTCTTCTGTCTGTGTTTTTCCGACTAATCTATGTAATAGCTGGACCGATTTTGACGGGTACAACGGGTAAAAAGAACGAGCGGACGGAGTCGCGAGCAACAGCTAGTAAATAAATATCACTCTCCTTATCATTGAATAAAATACAAACAACAACATACAAGTTGTTACTTAATAAGTTTATTGAACAGGTTTTCTAGTCTAGAATACAAATTGAGTCATAAAATGGTTAATATGAAAAAATCTCGCTATTACGAAACACACCTTGTACTATTACAGCTCCCGTAGTCGGACACTTAATATGCAAGAGCGTATATGGGAGCGTACATTACACCGATTTTTTTTAATTACTAGATGGCAAACAAGCAAACGGCTAAATCGCTGAAATAGCGAAGTGACAGCCCATAGACATCCGCAATTACGGATGTGATGCCTACCTTTAATCGACGGACGAGGATACGCACTGAAGGATAATATTCCCTCTCCTATGTGTATCCTCATCCGTCAAGTGCATTTCGCAATCCCATCCTTTCCTTGTAAGATAAGGGTGGGTACAGCCGTCTAAAAGTAGAATGTGTTCTACGGTTACTTTACAATCTAGTCTACCCACAAGCAGACTATTTAGACGTACCAATGCGTACAGACCGATCCGATCAATCTATCGGGCGACTAAAATGACTCCGGTTTGGAGGGCTCTTAAAATAGCTAAACGGTTAACTTAAATATGTTTTAACTACGCTTACGAGTATTAAGTTCGAATCTGTAATAAAAAATTAACCAATATTTTTTTATCTTCAGTGTAACTGTCGCCCGCGACTCCGACCGCGCGTACTTTTTATAAAATAAAAGAATTTTTCTCAAAATATACGTATCCTAAGTTACTCCTTATTACATCAGCAACCTGCCAATAAAAATCCCGTCAAAATCTGTCCAGCAATTTTAGAGATTAGCCGGAACAAACAGACCGACAGACAGACAGACAAAAATTATAAAAAATGTTATTTTGGTGTATTTACCGTTTATAAATTCGTATACATGTAGTAAAAAACGGTTATTTCAATATTACAAACAGACACTCCAATTTTATTATATGTATATAGATGAACTAATCGAATGCGTTAACTCCCGTATAGTTTTAAGACACTGTCTATTTAAAGTGATTCATAATAAAATACTGCAGATATTTTAAAGGTTGCCCAGAGAATTGCAAGGTTTGTGGTTTCATAGAGGAAATCGTTGAATGGTTCAAGGCTCGTTATTGTAATTAAGAAATGAGGAAAAATAATAAAGTTTATAATAAAGTGTATTGCATTAGTAGGGAACATTACGCTTAGTATGGTTATTACGCAAAATAACTTGATAACGTGAATACGCTTGATATCTTGATAACGCGAATTCTATCAAGTTATCAGGCCTATTCACGTCATATTTTAACATTGAACCATCCATAGTGGAATTATTTAATAAGTGATATAAATTGTAACAGCCTACAGTGTAAATGACTCAACAGTTTATGACTAGTGGGGTGTCATTCGCCTGAATATCATCTAGTCGAGTTAATACAGCCATCTGAAATCGCTGAACTAGCGAAGTGACCGCTGCCCATAGACATCCGTAAATTGACGCACTGAAAGAGAATATTTCCTCTTCCTATGCATCTCCTCTTCCGTAAAGTCCACATACCCTTCCCATCCTTTCCATGTAAGATGAGGGTGGGAAAGAGAGGCAGGCTAGGCCTCCGGCACCACACTCATTAGAAGAGCGGAATAGATTCCACTTCACGCCTATCTTCTATGTGGTCGTGGTATTACACCGGTCAGCCGGACAATTCGTGCGAAGATGTTAAAGCGGGCTCTATCACTGTAAAATGTGTGTATGGGCGATGTTGGTTCTGAAGCGAAGATATTCTGCAAAAACACATAGGATAATTACTAAGTATTTATTAATTCCGCGCAGATGGAATCATGGGTAAAAGCTTGTTTTATTCTCGAGTTCACTGCTACTGGGTTCGATATTTTGGTTGCATCATTCCGAATACATTTTAAGGGACCGGGCGATGACTCATTGATAGTTATGTCAGAATTTCGGGACCCGGTTTTTTGGCAATGTGTTCAGAGATCCTTAGCACTGTCAAAAAACACTACATAGTATAAAAGTCGCTTTCTCTGTCCCTATATCCCTATGTATGTTTCAATCTTTAAAACTACGCAACGGATTTTAATGCGGTTTTATATAATAGATAGAGTGATTGAAGAGGAAGGTTTATATAATAACATCCATTGAATAGTGGAGAAATACTGTTATTTTTACGTTTCTAATGTGATGTCGTCAATAATTACATTTTTTCCGCTTACATTGCAACAAACGCAGAACCCTACGAGATTTATCAGATTTATACCCGTGCGAAGCCGGAGCGGGCCGCTAGTTATTAATAAACTAAAGTTTGGTTACGATCTCACTTCATAAATAACACACGCAAAAAATAATGACTAATATCTCTACATATAATCCTAATTAATATTATAAATGCGAAAGTAACTCCGTCTGTCTGTGTCGCTTTAACTCCTAAACTACTGAACCGATTTTACTGAAATTTGTTTGGTAGATAGTATAAAGCCTCAGGAAGGACAAAAGCTACTTTTTAATACGATAAAAGGGTGGGTAGGGGTTGGAAGAGAGGTTAGAAGGTAGCATGGAAGTATCGTTATTTTTAGAGATAACAGCTGAAAACTTTTTAGGCTGCTATATCGATATAAAAAAAATATATACGCCATTTAAAGTTCAATAAAATATTAACCTCAAGGGTGTTAAACTACAATAGGGATTGGGGATGAAAGGCTTGTATGGAAATGTTTTAGAAATATCATAGTTGATGATTCTAATCGGAACGAGCAGACTCGGAAGTTCCACACGGGCAAAGTAACGGGCAAAAGCTAGTATTTTATATTTTAACAGTGGTAGACGCCAGAAACATCTGTTGCAAGAATTGGCCGCAGCAATACCACGACCACACAGAAGACACGCGCAAGTGGAAGCAATTCGGCGTTCGCTCTCCTGAGTGTGTGGACCGGAGACCTACTTTTGGACCTCTTTCTCTTCCTACCCTTTTCTTATAGAAAAGGTTGGGTAGGGGAAGTTGATTTGACGGAGTAAACGACACATAGTAAGATATCAGATGATAGAAGAAGATAAAAATCTCTTTCTGTGTGTCTCGTCTTGTATGTTGGAATCACATCTGCAATCGTAAAAGGGCAGCAGTTGCTTCGCCAATTCAGTGAATTCGGGCGGCTAGCTCGTTTGCCACCTTATCTATACAAATAATATAATTGGAATGTCTATTTGTAATATTTAAATGACCGTTTTTATGTGTATGAATATATATACGGCACATACACCAAAATAACATTTTTTACAATGTTTGCCTGTCGTCTGTTTGTTCCGGCTAATCTCTGAAATGGCTGGACCAATTTTGACGGAACTTTTATTGGCAGGTAGCTGATGTAATAAGGAGTATCATAGGCTACGTTTATTTTAGAAAAAGAAGGCGCGGGCGGAGTCAGACAGGTAGTATACAAATAAATTGTTACTACGGAACCAATATTAATACCAAAGTAATCGAACATCGTACCATAATTGAGCACGTGGTGAAATCAAGTTTGTAAATTATTTTCGTGTCTTTTTTTGTCAATGTTTTGTTTTTGACACTGCATTAAATGCACATTTTATCTTTCACATTTTGCGTCGAATTTTGAAACAGGTCCATAAAACATGTACGTACATTTCAATGCAATCAATATTGCAGGGATAAGAAAATTATTTTTGTATGCAATCACATACGTAATTATGGCCTATAAAATAAAAGGCAGTATAAATCGCTCGATAGATTTACATATACAGCGATGCCAGCATACCTAGCGTATGTTGGCATCGCTGTACATGTAAATACCCACCCACTATCCCCATCCCACCCACCCATGATGTGGTACCCACATCTCGATTTTTTTATCTTAATCTATACATATAATAAAATTGGAGTGTCTGTTTGTAATATTGAAAAAAAAACAGTTTTTTACAACATGTATATGAATATATATACGGTACATACACCAAAACAACATTTTTTACATTTTTTGTATGTCTGTTTGTAGAGAAAGAAAAAGAGCTCTAGAAAAAGAATGCGCAGACAAAGTCGCGGGCGACACCTAGTTTTAAATAAAATACATAGCTCTATTGAATAAAATGTGATTTTTTTAAACTATAAAAAAAAGAAACAAGACATGTTTTCTATATAAAATGTAGTAAATGGACCATGAAATATGTTTTTTCAACAAAAAGTACTTGACCTAAAGAATGTACGAGCACTTTGTCACAAGTTATAAAACGTGTTGCCAAGGTTCATACTATGTACAACCATAACAGATTTAAAGGCACAGTTTCACTATATTCAACGCCTATCAGTCTGTTCGTCTGTCTGTCAGCTGCATTTGTTAATGGTAATATCCGAAATGAATTGAACAAATTAATCTGTTACTAGAATATAGCTGAAATATTCGGGAGAAATATAGTCTACTCTCTTTTTATTCTGCGCTGAAGAAGACGTAGTATGTTAATATATATGAGTGGTGTAACAAGAAAGGATTAAGAATGTGTATATTAGGGGAAGTTTTAAAGCAGCGGTATGGACATTTTATACGGAGAGATGATCACATAAATAAGAATCTAATTACATTTAATGGGTACAAAGGTAGAGGAAGACCGATGAAAGAGGATATACATAAGGGAGTGAATTCAGATATGACGGCTGATAGAGATGTGTGGGAAAAGTACCACATAATGTGCTGACCCTTCGTAGGGATGAGGGCTGATGATGTTGATGAGGATTCTGAAGAAGACGCAGCGATAGTAATTAATAAAATATTGCATTTTAATTCAATGAGATTAAATACTGACCATGTATTGTTTTTTTACAGGTAAACAAAAAGGGAAATGTGCGCGTATTAAAATCGTAAACAAAAATGGCATCACTCAAAGACAAATTAACTTTAGTGTTAGTTATATGTAATTTAGTAAGTGTAACCCTAAGTGACAGTGAAGTTAACTATGCTATAGACAGTGACGTCACCCGTGATGCAGAACGTAACGAAACACAAGTAATAGACAATGACACAGAAGAAAAATTCAAAACAATCGAAGACACAACTGAAGCTAATCAAAAGACAAATAGCTCAAAAATGGACACAGATATAGAATACGAAATAGACACGTCAGATGTAAACATAACTGTAGAAACAACAACAGCAGTTATAGACATTCCAGAAGCACTAGGTCTTAAGACATTTGCGAATGTAGACTACGAATACAGTCAGCCTAATAAAAATGTAGATGACAAAATCGATGGTCTAACTGATGCTGACGGTTCTGAGGTCACCGAGGCAGGTTTGCTATCTACAATAGACAATAATGTTTACAAATTAAAAGACATTGTGCCTGAGGACATGTATTCAAGTCACAGCGGACGAGAAGACGAAGTGGTGAGTTAATATTGTTTATAATAAGTTTTTGAACACTTCTAGATTTTTACCCTAACTTGGGTCTCATTAATAGGCAAAATTTTGGATAGCATGCGCAGGAATTGCACGAAATCATTCTTCCATAATCATTTTCACCACTGAACGTTTAGGCATACGGCGGTAATCCATCCTTTTGTGGTCGATGTACCGCGCGTTCGAACGAAGCGATTTGAAGCGTCGTTCCTTGTGCATATCGCAAAGGCCTGGAACAAGTAGCCAAGGTCTGTCTTTCCTTCCAAAGACGTCGAGACAGACATAAATAGAGTGAATAGGCATTTACTAGGCTAGAGCGTCCCATATTTAGACCTCATCTCCACTTAACATCAAGTGGGGTCGTGGACAAACGCTGGCTTATCCCGTAAAAAATACCCAAAGCACTGTTATTCGTGCGTATATTAGTTTGTTTAAATGCCTATGAGTTTGTATATATTTAAATTTAATTGTAACAGCCTACACCCTAAACGACTAACAAGATTTTAAAGAATAAGATGTCGTTCAAATCGTCTTCTTCCTCTAAGTGTCATTGTGTATGTTACAAAACAAAACACATGCAGGGGATGTGAGATGTAAAATTGAAATTCGAATATTAGAACCTTTTTGGCGGCTTTTTGTTTTTCTTTTAAGTTTAAATCAAGTTATTATATTAAAATCTATTCTGTTATACTAAGGCGTTTCTTTGGTCAACTACATACGTTACCAATTTAAATTAGACCTATATCATTAATTTTTATATCCCTTACTTTATTTTCCGCCTACACCTTCGCCACATCTGCCATGAACACAGTTTATCTGGGCCACTCTGGTAGTCACTTGTTTATACTTTTGAGGTGGGTTAAAAGACTCACTGTACATAGAGGTTTGCATTGGCCTTAACGAGTATTGTTTATATTAGTTATGTAATATTAATTACTAAAGAATTTTCATTGCATTGTATTATACATATTTCACAATAGTGCATATTTGTTTTATAATAACAATCAATTACAACAATCGTAATTCTAATATATTACTTACATGGAACCTTGAATTGAAAAAATCTATCGAGGACTTTCTTATATTTAATAACTAGCTGTCGCCAGCGACTTCGACCGCGCTGCATAAAAAAAAGTTGTATTCTATGTCTTATCCCAGACTATGTTCTAAATCCGTACTTAATTTCAGTAAGATATGTTAAACCATTGCGGAATTATAGAGTAAATATGTAAATAACAAACAACTACGTATCCCTTTACAACCCTAACTATTTCCAGGATCAAAAGTATCCTATGTGTTCTTCCAGATTATCGTCTACATATATTCCAAATTTCAATTTAGGTTATAAACTCTAACAAACATCCACCTATCTAAACTTTCGCATTTATAGTATTACTAGCTTTTGCCCGCGACTTCGTCCGCGTGGAACTTCACGTGTCTTTGCTCTTTTGGATTAGAATCATCTAACACGGTATTTCTAAAACATTGACATAAAACGTTTCCATACAGACTTTTATACCCTATCCCTGTTGTTGTTTGATACCCTTGAGGATAACATTTTAACGAACTTTGAATGGCGTCAATATTTATATCGATATGGAAACCAAAAATTTACCTCACCCCTACGACTTAGGGTCTTTTAAGAAGCGGTCGCATCTCTTTCTCAAAGGCCGGCAATACATCTGTTCTACTAGGGTTATGGATGTCTATGGGCATAGATAAACCTAGTTGTTGATGTGTCTCGTTTGCCCCCTTCCCTTTAAAAAAATCAACATATACTTTTTTTATTAATCTGCGGTGATGAAGTCACGGGCGATCGCTAGTATGTAGTGGTATTGCAGCGTACTACGTTAGCTACAAAACCGGAACCTTCTAGATAATTATAATGTATAGGTAATCGTTTACGTGCTCTTAATCTGATTACTTAAGCAATTGAATTGCATAAAGTTAATGATTAAGCATAAATAGTGCAGTAGTTAAACGTATCAAAGGTAGTGGGATACAAATCTCACTTGCTAATATGAATAAAATATTTACATATTGAACTTTTGTGGTTCGGTGGCTCAGGGATTAAGCACTTGACTTAAGCAGGTCCTGGGTTCGAATCCCGTCGTGTACTAATGTGTGAAGAAAAACATCGTTATGCAACCTGCGAAGAAATTCAACGATGTGTGAAGTCATACCGCACTGGGCCTGGTTGACTAAGGTTTAGACACCCCTAACATAGGGCATGGATCAATAGGTCGCCATTATATCCGTACGCTGATGATGAAGATTGAACTTTTTGAAGTCAAGCTTTTGTACGAACTTCGGACGCTCGTAGCGGCGAGAAAACCTTCATACTTAACACGGTCACCCGTTACCGTTTCCCGGATTTTCTTCGGTAATATTTGCTTTACTATCACTCAATCCTTGAAAAATGTCAAATAACCTACACACATTATTACCTTTTTTCATTATTTTTTCCCCTCCATTCTACGCTTTATATTATAAGGTTTCCCTTTATTTAGCGACCCTATACCGTACTGTTTTAATATGATTCTTATAGTTAAAAAATTTTTCTTCTAAATTTAACCATCCAAAATTATTAATAAAGTCAATTTTCCTTTGCAGACAGAAACAACAACGAGTGCAACTACCAAAGCTCTTGACGAGACAGTCTCTAACAAGAACCAGATCAACAGCCCGGGGCAGAGAGTGCCAAAGACCGAAAATTGTACGTACAAAACTAATATTTTTATAGATATAAGAACAGTGGCAGAGCGGAGCAAGTGGTAGAGCCCGCTTAAACATCTTCGCATGAGTTGGCCGGCTTGCTAAGTGTAATACCACGATCACACAGAAGACAGGCGTCAAGTGGAAGCTATTCCACATTTCGTCTGATGAGTGTGGTGCCGGAGGCCTAATTTTAGTCTTATTTCCCAGCCTTATGTTACAAAGAAAGGGTGGGAAGGATGGACTTTACGGAGGAGGACACGCAAAGGAAGAAGACATTCTCTTTCAGTGCGTCTCCTCCTCCATTGGTTAAAGTTAGGCAATGCATCTACAATTGCGGATGTCTATTGACAGCGGTCACTTCGCTATTTCAGCGATCTCAGGTGACCGCTTGCTCGTTTCAGGGTTAGGCTCACACCACAGTAGGAACGTAGCTGATGATGATAATTTAATTATCTAATACTTTGTTTCTAGCCGAAGCCAAACAGCCAATCGACAAACGATATAACGACGCTAAACAACGTTCCACGCATACCAGCAAGAGTTCCACACTCAGATCCTGGTTAGAAGACACCTGGCTACGACCACCCGCTGGTGTCTTAGTACCATTAAGGCCTAGGGCACTACAACGAGCATTAGATGTCTGGAAAGATCTAACCTCGGATGGGTCATTGAAGATGACTGATATTGTAATCGTTGGATTCGATTCCAAAGGTAAGTTTTTTTTTAATTAAACTTGTCACCTTCATCAGTTCGCACAATATCCTAAAAAGGACACAAAGATTTTTCTTTTCGTATGTATATTAATACAGCCGTGAGCATGAATAAAGGGTCGATAAGAAAGTTTGAACATATTATTTTTATTTAGATTTTAGTACTTAGTGTTGCCACTAAATAAATAAAGTACAATCTGAATAAAAATTAAATTAAATGAAAAATACTGTATCATCCAAGTTTACGTATGATATCCTTTTTCTTTTAAGTTTAAGTTTTTTAATAAAATATAAATTAATTAATAACATTATTTTATTTTATTTAAGGATATTTAATTGTCTATCATGCACAATTTATTTCAGTTAGTAAGCGTCTTCATCTTTCGAGATAATCAAACTTTCTTAATCGACCCTTTGTTTTTGCTCACAGCTGTATTATAAAGATCAGTGATTGTTTTTTTTTGCATGGAATAGGCTCCGAAACTACTGAACTAATATGAAAGATTCCTTCACTAGCTAAACTACTCGCGGATGACACCGGCTATACTTTTCTAATTCTTCACGGACGTAGTTGCGAGCATACGCTAGTCTTACTATATTATTGATATGCCAATCCGGTGAAGGATGGATTGATTTTTGTTTTTACGTATTTCCACAACTGAACACACTACTAAATTGTGTCTCACTTAATGTTAGAAATTTTATGAAAAAAATATCATATATTTTCTAAGTCTATCTTGAATACAAATTTAAAAAAAAACAAATAATTAAAATCAATACCAAAGACATTGAAAGAAAGAAAGAAAGAAAGAAATAAAGAAAGAAAGGAAGAAAATTGTTTATTACCAAACCAGAATCATTACAAAATCAACTTTAAACAATTAATTGTTTACAAAACATGGTTATTTCAATTAGTTAGTTAAATCTAGTGGTGCTCACACTAGGCAATGCCTGTGAGCACCGAAATTCAGATTTACAGAAATCTTCCTGTACACATTACAAACCCACGCGTATGGCGTTTCAGTATTTATTATGACGATATATTGCTCCATTACACATGCAGGAAAATCATAGTGAGGGATATGTAAAACAAAATGTTAATGGTAACTTGAAGTGTGAAGATGATCGTGATAAAATAAAAAAAATATGATAAAACTATATTTTCAGGATATTCTCAATCTCATTAAAATTTAACATTAGCAACCACTTCATTAGGGTGGATTTGACTTGTGGCAAGGATTTTTCTAATAAGTCGCAGTATTTTGTTACATAATTGTAAACGTGAATTTGCATAAAAAAGTAAATGTTAAGTACATACGGACGAAAACGATTGCATCTACAGAGATGCCACAGAGATATAATTGTTTTTATTTACATGTCATTTGTAATGGTATTTTGTGCAATAATTAACAATTGAATAGGCTGAAGTTATCATAATAGGCTGAGTTATCCATTTCTTGTTACGTTTACTCAGTTGAATGCTATCCAACTGAAAACCAGCGCAGAGACGGTTTAGGTCACTGCATATGAGCTGGCTTCTATTGTCACTATTTTCTTTCAATTATTGTAAATCTGAGCTATGTGTGTTTTTATTGTCTATGTGGATACGTTACGTAATTCCATTCATATGATTACTAGCTTTTGCCCGCGACTCAGTCCGAGGGTAATTAAAAAAAAACTTAATAATAATGAGTTCTATATCTGTGCCAAATTGAGATCCACTGAACCGTTCTTTAGATACCTTCAAACATAAATCTAAACATGTCACTTATATCGTTATATTTTGTATATCTGTCACAATCATTACTATAATATTATAAATGCGAAAGTAACTATGTCTGTCTGTCTTGCTTTCACATCAAAACAACTGAACCGATTTCAATGAAATTTGGTAAATAGATAGCCTAAAGCCCGAGAAAGGACATAGGCTACTTTTTGTTGCGAAAAAAGGGTTGTAAGGGGTTGGTTTGGTTGGTATTGTTATTTTTAGAGATAACAGCTGAAAAATTTTTGATTGCTATATCGATATAAATATATACGCCATTAAAAGTTCGTTAAAATTTCATCCTCAAGGGTTTCAAATAACAGGGATAGGGGATAAAAGTCTGTATGGAAACGTTTTATGTCAATGTATTAGAAATATCGTATTAGATGATTCTAATCCAAAAGAGCAAAGACACGTGAAGTTCCACGAGGACGAAGTCTCGGGTAAAAGCTAGTATATGTATAAATGACAGCCTATTTCTTATTCTGACGTATAAGCTATATTATTGTACACTTTGATACACCATACATTCAGTAGTTTTTGCATAAACAGTAACACATATATACACAATATATACATTCATACGTTGTTACAAAACTAGTGGGTAGCCGTAACTAATATGACGATGTACAAGTCATATATTTCTTTTAAATTCACTATCACTTATGTACAATACATAATGATGTATTTAGCCGTCACGATAACGTCATTCTTGTGACGTCACCGTCATTGTTAACCGGATCCGAGATGGACAATTAATTTACATGCAAGCAAACAAAAGCAATCACTATTGAACATATTTATAAAAACATGTCGTCATGGCTCTTAGGGTCCGTTCACACAGACGGTAGATTTAAGCAGATTTTTTGTCTATAATAGCTGTCGCCCGCGACTTCGTCCGCGCGGAACTAAAAAGAAGCTTCTTTCAGACTATGTTATTTATCTTTTATCTATATCAAATTTCATCGAGATCTTTTAAGTAGTTCTCTAAAACTACGTAATGGATTTTGATGCGGTTTATAATAGATAGAGTGATTGAAGAGGAAGGTTTACATGTATGATAACATCCATTAAATGGTGGAGAAATACTGTTATTTTTGAGTTTTCTAATGTGATGTCGTAAATAATTACATTTTTTCCGCTTACATTGCAACAAACGCAGAACCCTACGTGATTTATCAGATTTATACCCGTGCGAAGCCGGAGCGGGCCGCTAGTTTATAATATTAGTAAAAAAACATTGAAATATCTAGGTAGATTTTACAATGACCTTTTTCATTCTGTAATTCGAGTCTAAAATAACAGTACCAAAATACCACACCATAAATACCCACTGAAATATAAAATGACGCAATAATCAAAAATAAAGCCCCTTCACAAATACCGTATTTACCGTAAACTCATTAAAATCTTATATCAAAACAACATTAACATAAGAAAGGTATTTTACAAAACGGCAAAGAATTTTATAACTTACCGACTTTTTTTTTCAATACAATCGTAATAAGAATTAATTCCAAACCAAACCCGAATTATTCCACCATACAAATTAGGAGGATCGATAGCTCAAGGGTTTTACTTGACTTTTAAACTGCACGTTTTGAATTCAAATCCTTGTACCAATGTGTTTTTCGATTTTTTGAATTCGATATATAAATTTAGGCGAAGTTCTTACGGTAAAGGAAAACATGGTGATTTTGCACACATCTAAGAAGTATCCCAAAGATATCGTCATCATCTCACTATGCGTCTCCACTGAGGGTTGAGCCTACCCCAAGTTAGACGAGACTAGGCCTTAGCTACGCTGGCCCAATGCGGGTTGGTAAAACTCAAAGATATGTGTAAGTCAATCAACCGGAACTAAGCCACCCTTAACTTAGGGTAGGCTCCAAGCCCCTCAGTGGGGACGTATAGAGCGCTGATGATACGAATAACATATTTGTCTTGAATTTTAAACCTTCCCAATAGTGACAGTTTTTCAAATCGATTCAAAAGTTTCGGAGCCTATTCAATGAAAAAAAAAACAATGAAATCCAACCTCTTCTTATTTATATTAAAATTTATTTTATATAAATAAAAAATGTAACCATATAACATTAGCTAATCTGTGTACCATTTTATTTCACTTTGACAAAAAAATCTATAAAATAAAAAAGAATAATGGTCGCCATGTATGGAATTCGGACTTACCTGAACGATAAAAAACTTATTGAAAGAGGCCAAAATACTCGTATTTCTTACCTGAAACAATAATAATAATATTAGTCAAAATTAACATTATTTTTTTAAAAACATTATTAGATTTTTCTTCATTCTAGTTGGAAAAAAAAGCTTGTGTTGTCTCACAATAGTCGAAAGGCGGGATTCGAACTTACAACCGATAGATCTGTAGTCCGTAAACTTAATCATTAGAGCACAATTTCATTAGTCAATAACTCGTCTAACAGTAAGAAGACCCGCATACGAGCTAACAACTAACGAAAATTATTGATCGATTACGATTGCGCGGAAACAGTTGAGTACGCGGTAAGGATAAGTAAGGACTATCGTCCAACATGGGAGCCCTAACGATGATTTTTTTAATATTATAAAGTGGCAAACGAGAAAGCGGCCACTTGAATTCGATAAATCCGCGAAGCGACCGCTACCCATAGACATCCGCTATTGCAGATGCGTTGCCTACCTTTAATTGACGGAGGAGACACACGAAAAGAGTATATACCCCTTTCCTATCCGTCCACTCCTCCATCAAATCCACTTTCCCATCCCATTCTTTTCTTATAAGAAAAGTGTAGGAAGGGAAAGAGGATTACAATTAGGCCTCCGGCACCACACTTATCAGACGAAACGCGGAATTACTTCCACTTGACCCATGTCTTCTGTATGCTCGTGGTATTACACCGGGCGAGCCAAGTGCAACATGTTGTTGTTGCTGGCGTCTACCACTGTAAAATTGGTAACGGTTCTCGCATGCCCGTGCTATGGCATACGTTAAGAGGAAATCTCTTGCACTTAGCGGTCGCTTAACTAACCTCTGCCCTTACACAAGTGATTTATTCTATGCAATGCGTAGTTATTCAAATAATCTATAATATTTGTATCTATACATATAATACAACGCGTCGGTGGCGCAGGGGCTAAGCACTTGACTTGCAACCTACAGGACCAGGTTCGAATCCCGCCATGTACCAATGTGTTTTTCGATTTTCGAATAGCATACGTACATTTACCCGACGTTCTTA
>JAAOEG020000022.1:705966-721594 GCA_011763625.2 Papilio bianor | reverse complement strand
GGAAGTTGATTGAAATCGTAATTACTTAGTTCTTGACTGGACAAGAACTTAATTTTCTTTAAAATCTTTGTTAGTTGGATTGTTTTTTTTTTATTTCATATTGATAAAGGGTTATTGACGATAACATAATAGCTTTTTTTTTTATATAGCAATATTTGTAGGTCATCGGTTACAAAATTGCCCCAGAACGTGTAAAATTTTTAAGTTTTTAAAAAATGCCATTTATTTTTTTTAATACCCAGAGGGGAATTTTTATTTATTTTTCTGGTGACCCTTGTGACCACCCCCATCATCCCCCTTCCTATGTACGTAACCTTTTGGGACACCCTGTAGTACTCTTGTTTCTGACGTGCCAACCCAACTCGTACTTACATTATGTGCGTCCGCCGTTGGTATAATATACGCAGTCAGCGTTGTCGGCTGACTCGCCATCAGCGCTCGAAGCGCTGTCAAACGCTGCAGCGTCATACTGGAGCCTAAAAACAAAGAAAAAAAATGATAACCGGACTTTTTCCTTCATTTTGGTATAAGTCTTGAGTTACACAAAACAAATATTTATTTATTAGTACTAGCTGTCGCCGTACTTCGTTCTCTCGTAATTAAAATAAAGCTTATTATCCTATGTGTTATTCCAGACGTCATTCTATATCTGTGTAAAATTTCACTAAGATATGTTGAACCGTTGCTGGTTTAACGAGTAAATAAGAAAAAACTACGTATCCCTCGGAAACCGTAATTATTTCCGAAATCAAAACTAACCCATGTGTTCTTCCAGACTATCCTCTACACATATGTCAAATTTCATCAAGATCCGTTCAGCCATTAAGGCTAAAAACCCGTCCATCCATCCATCTAAACTTTGGCATTTACAATATTATTAAGTTTTTTTTACACAGAAGCTGTCCAATTATCCTTTATCAAATATTATCAGTAATCAGCTCGGTCACGGTTCGCAAGTGTGAAACAGATCAGAGAAAATCGAGCGCGTACCAAAGTTCTGGTACATCGTCATAGCAGCTTAACGCTTCAAGTCAGACAGCAGCTCAAAGTTCAACTGAGCGGATTAAAAGATCCGGTTCACTGGAATATTGACACATCTAGTTCTGGACTTACGTGGTAACACAAGTTTTGCCTTTATAATATTAGTAAGGTTACATAAAAAAACTATGCCATACCTTGTGCTGGTCTATTTGTCCTTAACTTCGCCGCATCCGCTGAAGTATATCTGAAAATTAAGTATTTTTCATTACAAGACAGTATTACCAATTGTGGAGCAACTAGTCAGTTGACCATCTTAGTAGTCTCATGCGCCTGCTTTCCGTGGCCAGTCAGTCGTATTCCGACAATCGAGTGGAGCGGTTGGTTGTGCACGACAGTGTCCTTATCGTGGTATCCAGACAACTTATATTATTCTAAATCACCTGTGCCAAGGTGGGACACAATACCAATTATTACAGATTTGTTTTGTCATTTGTGACAATGTGAACCAATCCGCACTGTGTCGAGTGTACCAGAGATATATTTTAATTAAAAAAACTTGAATTAGTCTTTATTGGATACGATCCAATTTAGATTTTTTATATTACAAAGTGACAAACGGTCAAGCGACCACCTGAAATCGCTAAATTAGCGAAGTGACTGTACATAGGCATCCGCAATTGCTGATGCGTTGTCTACCTTTACTAGACGGAGGAGAAGACGCATTGAATGAGAGCGGGCGAGCCGACCTATTCGTGCGATATTAAAACGGGCTCTACCACTGTTAAACCTACCTACCACCTTATTTATCCTCGTCAGGTTAAAATCGTCATGCAAATCTAACGTGTGTAGACAGCATTATGTAGCTGTTTAACATATGGGGTTAATGATCTGAACGTTATTGAATTTTATTATGGACTAGCTGTCGCCCGCGATTCCGACCACGCGTTCTTTTTCTAAAATAAAAGATTTTTTTCTAAAATAAACGTAGCCCAAGTTACTCCTTATGACATCAGCTACTTGCCAAAAAAGTCCAGCCATTTCAGAGATTAGCCGAAACAGACAGACAAAAATGTAAAAAATTTCGTTTTGGTGTATGTACCGTATATATATTTATATATATGTAGTAAAACGGTTATTTCAATATTACAGACACTAGAATTTTATTATATGTATATTTTAGTGAAAACATTTTCAAGGATAAAAGGTATCCAAGGAAAAGAGTTAAGAGTTAAGAAAAGTTAAAAGTTAAGAAAACGTGTATTCAAAAATTTGTTTTTTAATGTATTTAACACTAATAGGGTTGGAGATAAACGGCCTTAAAACCTCGTGTGACAACCCTACATGAGTGAAATATAGACATGGAGAATTACAACAAAATAACAAAATAAAAACGGCTAACTCACGTATATTTCATCCGGTGTTGGCATCAACTAGTTTCGAACCCATCGGGGGCTCATCTTCAGGGTGAGTGGGACTGGTATTATTACGCGGTCGCGACCCGTCTCTTACTAATCGGTGCCGACACCTGATTAAATGTTCGTGAGCTAGCCGTTTTTATTTTGCTATAATAATGTCTCACAAAATTTTAAATAGTATAATAGGGAATTATGTTTTTTTTAACTCAATTAATCTTTAATTTAGAAAAACGATAACAAATACAGTATTAATACCTACTAATATTATAAATGCGAAAGTAACTCTGTCTGTCTGTCGCTTTCCCGCTTAAACCTCTAAACCGATTTTTATGAAATTTGGCACAGACAATCTTTAGACCCTGAGAAAGGACATAGGTTACCTTTTATTGCGAAAAAGGACGATAAAATAAACGCGCGGACGGAGTCGCGGGCGACAGCTAGTAATATTAATAAAATTACTTCAAAACTCCAACTCCTTACTGCTCCTTATACATTGTTTATGGATTTTAAAACGCCTTACATCATGACAGATACATTTATAAATATTTATGTAATATTAATATTAGTAATATGTAAAATTACTTACATCATAATCACTTTAAAAATAAAACACGTTAAAAACATATTGTACGGTCGAAATTACGACCGAATACTAACATTTTTAGTTATAAAATATCCCAACGAAAATTCAAACGCAAACTGACTGCGAAATGACGTATGCTAGTGTTGTACACAATAATATCGATGTTAAGAATTCTAGTTTGTAGACTATCGATACGGATAATTTAGTAGTTTTATACGAGTATAAGGCTCAAATTTAACAATCTATATCTATACATATAATAAAATTGCAGTGTCTGTTTGTAATATTGAAATAACCGCTTTTTACTACATGTATGAATGTACGGTACATATACCAAAACAGCATCTTTTAACAATTTTTATCTGTCTCTCAGTCTATCTGTCTATTTGTTCCGGCTAATCTCTGTAATGGCTAGACCTATTTTGACGGGACTTGTATTGGCAGGTAGCTGATGTAATATGGAGTAACTCAGGCTATGTTTATCTTAGAAAAAGAACGCGCGGACGGAGTCGCGGGCGACAGCTATTTAATAAAATATTACAATCCTTTTATTCGCGAAAAAAAAATTTACAAATCAATCTCAAGTACGATAGTAGAAAAATAACTCCGAAAGTGAATTCAGATACAACGGTTGATAGAGAGGTATGGAAGAGAAGTCCATACTGCCTTTTACTCTGCATAGTGTGGGGTCGTTCAAGTACAAGCTTGCGTAAGTAAGCACTATAGTGCGATAGGGGGTAATCGGTTTTGGTTATTTTCGATAACAATGGGGGTGGGGGTCGAGATGTTGATTAAATCATCAGAAGTTAGCCTAATTATTTCTAGAATTACAACCGTTGCTCATAAAACATAGCCAGAATACATTAAAAGAAAAATGCATATATATACCAATGCTTACGTAAGCATGGACCAATTTGGCCAATTCATTTGGTTGGATGGTTTTTACGGCGAGAAAAATTCGAATAACTGCCGGGAAAACCCTAAAAACAGCCCTTTTCTTTTTCCCATACAATCTATTCCTAATAATACTGAAAAGACAATTTGAACTTAAATACCATACCATAAAGTTTAAATGTTAGTGGAGAGGTTCCGGGAAGGCAAAACAATTGAGTGACGTTAGACGTTATTGTACAATATTATAAAGAGGCAAGATTTTTCTTTGCATTAAATAGGTCCCGAAACTATTGAACCGATTTGAAAAATTCATTCATTGCTGGGAAGCTACATTACCGCCGGGTGCTATATCCTATGTATCTTTTTAATTGTACGCGGACGAAGTCGCGGGCAAAAGCTAGTTTGTAATAAATCTGCCTACGTAATACTTGAACGGCACTGCAGGAAGATGATACACATCTAATACAAAAAACAATAATCAAACACAACACTACAGAAAATTACTCCGTCCTGAGTCTGCATTGACCGGCGTAACGAAAACTTTATTGGACATTGGTCCTATTTATGATAAAAATAAAACAAATTGAACTCTATTTCTGTGGCTATTGAATTTAAAATTGCTTACATACAGTGGTTGGAAAACTACGCTTATATTTTTTGTACTCGATCACAATGACTATTGTTGCATAGATTTTTGGACTTGCATAATACTCTTTGGCGGATCAAGTCAATATCTATACATATAATATAATAAAATTGGAGTGTCTTCTGTTTGTTTGTTCCGGCTAATCTCTGGAATGGCTGGACGGACTTTGACGAGACTTTCATTGGCAGGTAGCTGATGTAATAAGGGGTAAACCGTAGATGTAGGGTAGGGGGTGATGTAGTAATATTGATTTTTATATTGATTTTTTTCCGATAATAGTTAATAAAAGATTATCCCAGCAAAATATTTAAATGACAATAAAATGCAAATTAAACAAAAACTCACGTACGTCGGTTCCAACTTTTTCATGAATACTGAATAATACAGAACATACACAGACAAGCATACAGAGAAGCATACACGGAAAATATTACGTTTATTAATAAAAGTCTAGAACAAACAGCAACAAGGTTTTATGTTTATTTTTCAATTCAAGCACCTTACTGGCGAGTTATTCTAGCCAGCCCTTTTACAATAGTGTGGCCATAAAAAACTTTCTTTTGGGCGAGAGACGCAAAACACCGCCAGCTTAAGGTGCAATCGAGTAATATTTTAGTAACCTATTCGGAGGTAGCAGATAAAAAAATTTGTCTCTTAACGTGTGTAAGTCTTACGCCTCATTCCTCCAGGCTTAAATCTAGACCTTGAATTTTCAATTTTCACAAAATAATGTTTGCCTCTAATGATATGACGGTTAAGTTAATATTTTTAATTAATAAATATAAACTAATTAATTATTTAGTAGTTTTTTCTGGGCGAATAAAAATAACAACAATATATTTCCATGTACTGGGAACATTTTTGTGACCAAGTTTAACTATGTTCTGAATTCGCATAAGATTTATTGCTGTACTTTACGTCGTTTGTGCGCTGCACAAATCTAATACAAATTTACCAACCGTTGAAAGGTTGCATCGCCTGCCTTGGACAAAGGAAATTTAGTGTAGGGACTTTACCATAACAATACATAAATCATGGTTCTACGAGTTTACATAAGATAATAGCTCGTAACCGTCTTTATTTACAAGTCATTGAGAGATAAAGCATTGTAGAAGGACATATGAAGTACTAGCTGTCGTCCGCAACTTCGTCTGCGCGGAATTTAAAAAAATAAATTGATTAGTCTATGTATTCGTTAAGACTATATTCTATATCTTCTATCTTTGCCAAATATCAATAAGGTATGTTGACCCGTTGCATAATTATCGAGTTAACCTGAAAAAACAAAGTTATGTGCCGCACGGTAATCGAAACTATATCCGGGGTTAAAAGTAGCCTGTGTGTTCTTCCAGACTATCCTCTACATCTATGACACATTTTATCGAGATCCCTTCAGCAGTTTGGGTGACAAACTCTAATAAACCATCCATCTAACCTTTCGCATTTATTTTTAAGATTTAAAATATCTTACATTGAGTTTTCACCGCCGTAAAACATGTTTTTAGTGAGTGAGACAATAGCTTTGACAATCCATTGTCATTTCTTTTCCCACTGAACTATGTATTCCACTGGACAAGGCTATAAGATTTAACAGTTTGTGCCTATTTGATTTCGGCCATTTAGACGCTGCTTGTAGCAGTTGGTATAGATATTGGAAACTCGAACTATAGTGTAACTTTTTTTTAAGAGAAAGGGGCAAACGTTCGGATCGCAGATTAGCCAACAGTAACAAACGCTTTTAAGTAGAACTATGATCTATGCTCTGTGAAAATAACGTATCTTTCTGTACAAGTGTTTTGACAATGAAAAGAGATTATAGATTATAAACTGATAAATTAGAAATGTCAACCTATTTTTAGTTAAATATCAATGTTACAGGTCAATAAGTACGTAATTGAACCATGAATATTATAGTTCACTAGATGTCGCCGGCGACGCGGAATAAAAAAAACTCAGTCTATGTGTTCTTCCACACTATTTACATCTGTGACAAATTTCAGCAAGAGACTTTCGCATTTCAATTTCTTACTAAGATTTGAAAATGTTATTGAAAAGCCTGTTTTAGGCAAGTCTTTTTCAGGTGGACTTTTCTAATCCTGAATCAAATTGCGGTCTGTGGACTCTCGTTTCTGGTCCGTCTGTAGTTTCATTAGAAGAAATAAAAAATGAATAACATTTTATGTTAATAGAATAGGGACGAAAGGAGTTTTGTGGTAACACACATATTAAAATAAAATATACGGCCGAATCAATTACACCTTTCTTTTGGCAAGTCTGTCAAAAATATTCAAGTACCGTCTGTATGACACTCCGGGGTAGAGTACGAATAAAATGACACCACCAGTCATAATCGGTTGTCATTTACACTAAAAGGTCACAATGAAAATGACAAACAAACATACAAACGCGACAGAAAAGATGTTAATACAAAAATAAAACAAAGTATTAACGAATTTTTCATTTATTCATACATTTTTACAAAATTTTCTTTTATCCATATTAAAACTCACAAAACATGAAACATTAAAACGGCTTAAACTTACGTATAATATTCCGGTGACGGCACCGACTAGTTTGGGACCAGTCGGGGGTCCATCTTCAGGGCGTTTTTGTGCTACTTACTTTGTGCTCAAGAGACTCCGAGATGGGACCTTGGCTTGGGCTGTCACTCAACATGCGTTTAGTATTCCGATTCAAGGGTGCCCAAGAGGGTCGAACCGAGGCTTGATGGGCAGCAACGATGTTGACGGACTCAAAATTGATAAGTTACTATTATAATTACGATGTTTGAAACTAGTCGGTGCCGACTACAGATTACAACACGTGAGTTCATGTCGTTAACTACTTTATAATAATGTCCCACAATCAGACTTCGAACATTTTTAATATTCGTAATGCTTTCAGTAGTGTTATAACAGAATTTTTAGGACATATACAAACAAATTCCATTCCACTTTGACCAATTTTCTGTGTTATTTTTTTTGTTCAAGGTGGCAAAAGTGCAAGCAGCCACCTGAAATCGCTGAAATAGCGAAGTGATCGCTGCCCATAAACATACGCAATTGATGCGTTGCCTACCTTTAATCGAAGGAGGAGATGCACTGAAAGAATATTTCCTCTTATGCATAGCTTCCTCCGTAAAGTCTTAATGTCTTAGTTCATATAATGGGAAGGGTTATGGCTTACAGAATATAGAATATTTAAACAGTTTTTATATTATAATAGAAAATAAGAAATTTTTAATACACTTTACAAAACACAATTTATCATACTTTTTTTATTTGTTACTAAGGCAACTTCATAACTTCAAATTATTCAAAACAAAATGTCTCCTTAACTTACATATTTACACAATCTTACTTTAATTTGCTGTACATAAGAAATAACTTAATATAAGTGTCTACATATCAAAGTTAAATGGGACTTAGATGTGTGGAAATCAAAGCGGCAAATCAACTCAAAAAATCAACTTATATAGACTTGTACTGTTGACCTGAACAATTAGTCACAAAACTCTGTATGTACTAGAACAGCAGTCAGCAAAGTGCAGCCCCAGAGCCTCATATGGCTCTTTCCCTCCTTAAGAGCGGCTCTGACACAAACATCCACAAAACTTTCATTAAAAATAACTCGGTAAGAAAATCACGAGTACACTGTCGTATTTATGAGAACTTGAAATAAAGCCTAAAATTTAAAACACAAACCTGACTTACTCAAACTTTCCAAGATGCAAGCACATACAAAAGTTATTTAATCAAAAGTTTACTAAACAAGCAAATTTGGTTCAGAATTATTTTTAATTATTTAAAAATTGCATATTTGTCTCTTTGCTAACTAAGTTTGCCGACCACTGTACTAGAACTATGTGGCTAACAGGCTGTTTGCTGACTTGCTAACAGCTCAACATGAAAATCATAACTATGCCGGTTCAAATTAGGCTGAGCTGTTTCACAACAAACTGTGAACTGATCAGCTCAATTTTAATTATGGCCAATTGCTACGGACAATAAAACATATAAGAAATAAAAATATTTTTTTAAAGAATGAATTGAAAGCAATCTCTTTTTTGCATTTGATAATTTTGGTAGATTTTTTTTTTATGGTAACATTTTAATAACATAAATAAGAAACAGGACAGAATAGTTTAAACACATTGATGTGATTTGCTTTTTGAAGAAAAATAAATAATAAACAAAACAGAATGACTGTAGCTATGACACCTTATCCAAATCGGTTCAGTCTTTTGTCCTACAACAATGGAACTTATATACAAACCAACATGCCATAAATATAAACCATTATGAGTCAGGAATTACATCATATAAAAAAGGTCAAAATGCTAAATTTAACACAAAAAGTAAATTACTAGGTTATGAATTCTTACAGACTATGTTCTATATATGTGACAAATTTAAATTTTTTTTTTTTAAATATTTAACTTTTAAATATTTAAAATTATAGAAATTGATATTGAACTAAGAATCTCACTCATTTCCTTGATATGTAGACACACATACACTGAATCTTATCAAAAAGCGAAATTCTTGCAATAGTTTTCAGACCTTTTTTCTCCATACACTTACATAATGCTGGTTGTCTTGTTAAGCTATTATAATCTGTAATGAAGGTAGAATGAAAAATATTAATATCAAATAAACTAAATGAAATCCATACTTATACTATCTGTTGCACACAACTCCTTCCACATGGAATTTAAAAAAAATAGCCTGTGTTCTTATCTCAGACCATATTTTATATGTGTGCCAAATTTGATTGATATCCATCGAAACATTTGCTTTTATATTATTAGTTAAAAGTAATATTACAAAGAGAAAAGTTTTGTGTTTTCTTTATGTAACAAACTCAAAACCTACTGGAATTATTTAAAAAATTGTTTCCCATTAGGTAGCTACATTATTATTGACTATTGATTGCCTATATTTATTACTAGATTCCTTATTTCTAAAAGCTTGTTAAAACATTAAAATAAACCGATAAAATTGGTGTCATCATCATCATCAACTAACTATACATCCCGACTAAGGAGCCCAGAGTCAACATAAGCTAGGGGTGACTAGGCCTAAGTCAACCACACTGGCCCAGTGCAGGTCAACTTTATACATCTTTAAATTTGTACTATGATATGTGCAGGAAGCATCACAATGTTGTGTTTCACAGTAAGAATATTGAACAAACGTACATATGAAGTTCAAAAATAAAAAAACACAGTGGTACATGGTAGAATTCAAACCCAAGATCTGCAGATTACAAGTCAAATGCTTAACCCTTGAACCAGCGTTCTTAAAATTAAGTATCTGTATGTAATATTAAAAAAAAACTATTTTGGCTGACTTGACAGAAGTCCACTTATTCTGGGTAATCTACAGAACAGCTTGACTAATGTTGACGGGTCTTACTGATCAATGTAAGCAGGAATATTATAGGCTACATTTTAACAAGTTTGGACCTTGACAAAGCCATGTGCTAAGTTAATAATCAACACATCAATTTGAAGGGCACCTAGAGATAGCAATATTGTTATTAGTTATAATTGCCGCACTTAACTCCCTTTGTCCATCTATTCACTCCCTTTATAAGATCCCACTTGGTCCATAATCTGGGTTTTGTTGGGACCTTCAAAAGTATAGCATCTATCAACAACACACTAGGTGAGATTGTGGTCAAGCGCTGGCTTATCAAACATAAGAAAAACTAAATGGTAACATAAACTAACCTCAGCATTCCATTGGTGCTATTGAATTAGAATTATCTCCATATCCACTTAAACTTCCTTGAAATTCCATACCGCTAATTTGACTATCCGCATTAAATGATGCACCATAAGAATCATTACTGGGAGCGTGAGAGGCTTCTATATTTGCATCTCCCGAATCCGCTGCCATCCCAGAGTCAGGTTCAGCCCAGTTTATCTTGAACCTAGTCACACGAGGTTCTGAAGCAAGTATATTCCTAACTACTTTATCAAATTGAGGCTTTGCTGGTGGGTTTTCCCTTAATTCCGGCTCACTTTCACTATATTCGTTATTTATGAAGTAACCAACTCTAACGAACTCTTGTCCTCTGTAAGAACACGTTAATAACACAACAGTTACACCTAATGCGTCGTTTTCTGGTATCCGAGTAACATCGGGCGGTGGGGCTTGGAACACAAACATGTGCCTACCCTCCGGTATCGGCCCGACATAAATTGTGTCCAATACTTGATCGTGCTCCTCAGTTTCAGCTGAACCAACGTAAATCATCTTCCATTCTAAATCCTCCTTTAGTTCTTCAATGCACTCAAATGTCAATTCGAATTGGAATGGATTAAGAAATGGACTCGGATTGTCCAGCACGACGACGTTGGTTATATGCACTTTTGCCATATCGAAATTATTTATGTAATAACGAAATTAATACTAAAAAGGCTTAATACTTTGTTTTGTACGATTATAAACACGCTAAAAGCAGTATATATTATGTAAATCCAAGATAAAACCGTTTATAACTGTAGAAGAAAGAAGATACGGCGAAAAGTGACAAATATTTTGGCGGTTGAAATGGTCACGTGATCAAAACTTCAACGATTACAACGCCCCGCTCGGCGGAATGAGGAACTATAATTAAAAAATAAAAATCATGACAACATCATCTGGTTTAACTTGGTTTTTCCTAATTATTAGTCGAAATTATTGTATATACCACTCAAGCCATTGAAATAAAGACAGCATGTTTAGTCAGAAAGTAGTAAAAATTTAAAACTTACCTGTTATTTATTATATCTCACTGCTTTTCACAACAACAAACGTCAGACTCAAGACATAAAGAATAGAAATATACATAGACAATAATAGAGATAACAACGAACATAAATTGAGACAATTTTTACAATAAAAAGATTTTAAAATACAATAGTGTAACCACTTAGTTGGCATGTAAATGCTTAATTTCCAAGTTAATCAATAAAAGTTCTTATAAAAATAATGTCTTTTATTCAGCAATAAACAAAAATGAATGTCATTTGAATGGCGTCGGTCGTCAGTACATCTGTCACGTTGTGTACGTTGTGAATTTGTGCTGTCAAAAACAAATCTTGTTTTGTGCTGTGTGATTTATAAGACTGCTAGTAATAAGGATACATATCATTAACAATTGCGTGCACAACTATAGTCATGAAGGTCGACCGTTGAGCATACAAAATCCATACTTCGACTCAGGTATTTATTATTCACTCAACTGTATACCAAAACAAATCGTCTTATTTACTTTTATTACCTAGATAATGGTATATAAATATATTCTATAGTTCAATATCAAAGATAAAATTTTAAATAATACTTTCTATGTATACCATATAAAGGCTGTACCCGTGAAAGGAGTAACATATTTTACGCTTGACTCACCACACTGTCCAATTTTGTCCCCTTTCAAAACACTTCGCAGCGTATTTATATTAAATTTTCACGATAGGTTAAATTGTCTTTACCATTATTTATGTAGAAACTATAAATGCAGTAAAATTAATTATTAATCACTATCTGCCGCGACTCCGTCCGCGCAGTATTGAAATAAAATTTAGTATCCCATGTGTTTCCCTGCACTATGTTCTATACCTGTGTTATATTTCAGTAAGATTTGTGGTACTGTTGCGTAATTATTTAATAAATATGTAAACATCAAAAAACTATGTATTCCTTGGGAACTTTAATTTATTTCAGGATCAAAAGCAGCATATATGTTTTTCCAGACTATCCTCTACATCTTTGCCAAATTTCATTGAGATCTGTTCAATGGTTTAGGCTATAAACACTAACAAACATCCATCCATCCATCTAAATTTTCACATCTCTACATATAATAAAATTGAAGTGTCTGTTTGTAATATTGAAATAACCGTTTTTTTTCTACATTTATACAAATATATATACGGTACTTACATCAAAATAACATTTTTTACAATTTTTGTCTGTCTGTTTGTTCCGGCTAATCTCTTCACTGGCTGGACCGATTTTGACGGGACTTTTACTGATAGGTAGCTGATGTAATAAGGAATACTTGGGCTACGTTTATTTTAGGAAAAATCTTTTAGAAAGAAAAAAGCGCGGACGAAGTCACGGGTGACAGCTAGTTTATAATATTATTAACATTAAGATTAACAAGTGCAGAGTACACAAACAGATACATTGATGTATGTGGTTATAAATGAATATATTTTTTAAGCTTTTCAATTTATCCTTTGTGTGGTCAATTAGAAAGTATCTAATTTCTCACATTTACAAATTCCAGATTAATCTACATGTGAACAAAATGACATCAAGCAGAGAAGAAGGTCCTGTGTATTACAGAGAAATACAAAAAAATGCATTCCTTAAAAGAATACCGAATGATGTGAATGTCAGTAAATTACGACCACTTGGAAACAAGGTAAAAATTAGTATAAAAATATCAACACCTATGTAGACTAATATAAGCTACATTTTTAGGAATTAAACATTGTTTGTTATTCTCAATTCAACTTCATCCGTTCTCTATCTTTCCCAACTGAGGGGCTCAAACCTACCCTAAGTAAGTTGTGACTAGGCCTTAGTCAACCATGCTAGTTGAATTTCATCACTGATATATTATATGTATGCAGTATTATGATGATTTTTTCCACCGAAAAATCTTTATATGAAATTCTATAATTGGAATTCATAGGTACATGGATAATCTTCAATACACCTTAATAAATACTTATTTCTGTGTAAATATGAAAGTTACATTAGAGAGAAGAACCGTAGAATTGGTCTGTCTATTGTCTCTTTGTGTTTGTTGCATTGTAATTATTCATGTTAATGTTTTAAATAAGTTTACCTTTCTAATGGTAATTTACTTAGAAGCTATCTGTTACTATCGATTGCAATCCTCGTTGTCCAGCTTCTATTATACACTAAGTTGGTGATTAGGTCTTAGTCAACACATGCCCACTGCCATAGGCACAAACACAGCATGTGGATTTCATCTGAGCTATGTGCCGGTTCACCATAGTGTCCTTCATAAAAAAACATAATTTGATTTGAAAAAATTACAATATTGAATAAAACTCCAAAAGTTAGTGCTCTACAAATAATTTATTTATCTTATTAAATAGGGAAATTTTTATGTAACATAAAATAATTTAAAAACTACAATAATTGCCATTTATATAAATTATACACGGCTCAACTCACGTGATAACATTCGGTGTAGGCACCGACAGTTTCGAACCCGTTGGGGGTCCTTCTTCAGGGTGAGTGATTATCGGGTATTCTCGCTATCGCGTCGCGTCGGTCACTGCGTGCCCTCGCCCGCATCGCGCGTTTCGACAGGGCGGGGGGTGCGGGGGGTACACTATTAACTATCTGCGTCGGCGAAGACAAGCTCGATACTGACGTGGTGGTGTTATTGTTAACTGGGGCACAAAATACAATGACAATGTCCACTACGCTGTCTTCAACATTGTCGATCTTATTCCGCTTCGCGTTCAGCAGCACGGGTTCCCACGCGGGTGGCAGAGCCCAACCCTTGTCTCTATTATAATTAGGCCGACGGCTGATTTCTATTGCCTCACGGAGCTTGCGGGATACAAAATGCTTCTCGCGGGCTAGCACTTTCACTTTGTCGAACCTAATATAATGTGACATATCGGAGGCAAGGGCGTGCTCCGCCACCGCCGAGGCGTTGCTGTCGAGCTTACGAATACTCCGGATGTGTTCCGAGAGTCTGGTTTTAATGTTGCGCCCCGTTACTCCGATGTAGTTCTTACCGCAATCGCATGGAATTTCATAGACTCCAGGGCTGTCCAGAGGGTCCTGGTCTTTAGGGGACCGCAGGATTTTCTGTATCTGTGTCAGGGGTCGGAATATGGTCCTGATGCTGTATCTCCGGCGTAACAGGTGGCCAATTCGGTCCGTTATCCCCCGCACGTACGGCAAGTATGCCGGGACACGCTCAACATCCTGTGGCCGTCCTTTGTTTGTCGTGTTTGCAAGGCGGTAACTCTGCCGCCAATTATAGCCGTTGCTCTCTAACACCTGTCGTACGTGTGACAATTCCGACTCGATGAACTGTGGATCACACAGTCGAATAGCACGGTTGATCAAAGTGCGTGGCACCGACGACAGATGTGAGGGATGATGGTGTGAATCGGCTCTTAAATAACGATCTGTGTTGGTCGGCTTTCTGTATACCGTATGTACCAGACTTCCAGTGGGTTGCCGCTTTACTAAAACATCCCAAAACGGAAGAGTTCCGTCCGTTTCCTCCTCCTTTGTAAAGACAAGCTTTGGATGTATACTATTGCCAATGATAATTGCCATTATTATTAATTAAAAAAAAATATTATTTAAACTAACTTTTCTTCGAAAAATCTTCCCTTACTTTTTATAACCCTTTTGACCAATCTTGGTAACCCGGCTATTAGTTTATTGATAGTTTCTTGTGAAACATTGTTCCAACTCTCTTGTAAAGTCCTCCAGAGGTCATCTTTTGACGTCGGACAATGACTACGGACGTTGTCCATCTCCTCCCACAGAAGCTCTATTGGATTGAGATCCGGACTCTGAGGGGGCCACTCCATGTTTTTCAAAACTCCTTCCGTCTCTTTGTGCTCTAAGTATCCCCTGCATAGTTTAGAACTATGTTTTGGGTCATTATCTTGTTGGAAAATGAATCCATCTCCAATCAAACGTAGCCCGAAAGGAACAGCGTTTCGCTCCAGTATCTCTTTGTACTGCTCCTTTTTCATTATTTTTTATTTTTTAACCAAATCTCCGGTCTCATAGCCAGAGAAACATCCCCAGACCAAAATAGAGCCTCCACCATGTTTGACTGTTGGCACTACACAGTCTGGCAACATCTTTTCTTCGGCACTACGACGTACAAAAACTCTTCTTTTCGAACAGAATATTTCGAACTTTGATTCATCAGTCCAAAGAACTTTTTTAAAGTCTTCTTCAGTCCAATATCGATTAGCAAGAGCCCACTGCAGACGTTTCTTTTTGTTTTGTGGTCATAACAGTGGTTTACGAACAGCTACGCGACCAAACAAATTGGCATCTCGAAGTCTTCTCTTTACTGTTGTCAATGATA
>JAAOEG020000022.1:672313-682470 GCA_011763625.2 Papilio bianor | reverse complement strand
CTTCGTCGAAATATCACTCAGGCTGCTGATTACATTAATAGCAGAAGATATGCAAGACAAATAAAACGATCATTTTTAAGGCGATGTCGTGCATGTATTAATGCTGGTGGCAAACAGTTCGAACATTTGCTATAATGTTAATAACTTAATAAATTACACGTGAAACTGTTTGTACCATTTGTTTTGAAATATTAAACATTTTTCAAGAACTAATACTTTTTTTACACCCGACCGGCATTTGGCCCCCTGTTTAGAAATAATAGGCCCATATTTTCAAGAGTTATTCTGGAGTTTTTAAGAATTGTGGTAGATAGCAGTACTATTCAAGTTGCCTGTAAAAAAAAAGAAAAAAAAATTAAAAAATTGTGGTCATGGTAGTGAAATATATCATAAACGGTCTCAATTTCTGAAGAATTTCATTTTTTTTATATAACTTAAAATATAATTGGGATATATTTTTTTTTTCCCCGATTAGTTCGGGGCAGGTCTATCCTCTTGTGTTGGCTTATCGTTGAATTTTGGGACACGTTGTATATATCGTAATTTAACCAGAAACCAGTGATTCTCAAAGTGGTCTATATCGACCCCTAGGGGCCTATGATAACCTGCAAGGGGTCTACTTAAGCGAAAATAAATTTGGGGTTCCATGAAATGAAAATGGGGGTCCACAATAGTGGATCTCAACACATACACTGATAGTACCTATTTACTTGCATCATACTATCTTATAATATCAAAACATATACATTATTTATAAAAGTGCCTATGAAGTAAAAAAATTATTATATATGTTTATAAAATTGTGTAAGTTGTAGGATGTTGGTATTCGCTTTGTGGTCGCAATACATTTTGAACTTGTAAAAACCTGAGAGTCGCAGTCTCAGAGCTTCGCTAACTTGCACTGACTTGTTCAATTCGTCACTTTATAAATACGAATGTGAGACAAATACGTTTATTCGTTTCTTGAATCTTGAAAAGGAAAGTGCTAAGAAAATATTTAAAAAAATATAAACAGATAGTTTAATATATCACACAAATTATAGTAAGTTAGTGTTATTTTGTTTGAGAGTGTTGGAGAAAAGTAAGTACATTATTTTTTATTAAATTTTACTATTGTACTGGTAGTTAGCAAAGATAGATAAATTACGCCGATCATGACTTTAGTTATTAGTAGTTTAATATTCAATCATGCAAAATTACACGAGTACTCCTCAATAGTTTCTTTTTGAAAGTTTTAGCAATCGGTATTATAATTACAGTGAAATCTTCGTAATTGGAGCTAATTGTTGCAAGAAGATGTTTGAATTATGGAATGTTTTCGGAAAAATCTAAAAATATTTTTAATATACAGCTGCTGGTTTTTCTGTCTTATTTATAATAAATAATTTAATTTTGCCCACAGATGACTGATGCCATGTCCAAATCTAAAAAGAAATGTAGACAGTACAGTGTTGATTATTTGAAATTTGGCTTCATTCCATCATTGCCAGACAAACAATCGCCTATGTACCTTTTATGCAACAAAGTTTTAGCCAATGATGCTATGAAACCATCTAAACTGCAAGATCATCTGAGAAGATGCCACCCTGATAAAACAGAGAAATATTTGAAATACTTTCAAACACTCAAAGATAAACTTCAGAAGAGACCTACACTGGACAGAATGTTCGCTTCGACGTCACAAAGAAATGATGATGGTTTGCGGGCGTCTTACAATATCTCGTTGCCAGCCGTTGAAGAGGTTATAAAAACTGTTTTACACAAACCTGCATCTGATATCATTAAAAGAATTCCCTTAAGCAACAATACCAATAACAGATTTGTTTACAAATTTAATATGGTTAATTTGCGATTACAAGACGACAGTTTAAATTTGATTAAAACAAAGTCCATCTTATCAGCGTTTTTTGCCAGAGTTAAACTAATGAAGCAAAATATTGGACGGGGCGAATTTTCTCAGTTCCCCAATTTGTCACAGACAAGCTGCCAGGAAGTCGACGTTTCAACTTACGTTCAACATTTAAATGCCCTCTATTCAGATTTTGAATCTAGGTTTGAGGATATTTTGACTATGGTAATACCACCGTGGATAATTAATCCATATGGTGACATAGAAGAAACGAATGTCATAATACAAGAGGAACTGACTGAACTTAGTACAAACGAAGAACTTAAGGTTCAGTTTAAAAACGGATATCAGCAATTCTGGCTGCAAAATAACATACCCGTTACTTATCCCGTATTATGGAATATAGCGAGAATTTTTTTAATTTCCTTTCCATCGTCATACCTAGTGGAAAGGGGGTTCAGCGTTATTACCAATCTCCTAACGAAAAAAAGAAACAGACTGGACATCATTAGCCGAGAAGATTTAAGATTAACCCTTACAAAATTGACGCCAAATGTTGATAATTTATTATTAAAGCATCAGGGTCATCCTTCTAACTAAAAATATTGACTTATTGCTTATGTTATTTTACTTATAGATTATTTTATGTTTATTTAATAATTAAATAAACTATATATCAAATTTTAATGTTATGTATATTTTACATACTGTTATGTACAACATTTTATTTTGAGTAGTTTTAAATTCAATTAATAAATGTATAAATTAACATGTGTTTTGACTTTAAGTTTTTAACACTAAACTTCACTACAGTTAGAAATTTATAGGAAATCAAAATCAGGTAACTACCCAACACGGAAAAACATGACAAGGGGTCTACGACACAAAAAAGTTTAGGGAACTCTGGTATAGACGGTCAATATGACTATATTATCATATAATAGTCCTGTATATAAATATATACTAATAGAAGGCAATGCAATAAAGGAAGTAATAATAAAATTGCATTAAATAGCTTTTTTTAATGTCAATCAAATAATCGCTGTAACATTCACATGCGGGCTCTGATCCAGGCGTTGAAGGAGGTGACCCTGGCGAAACCAGCAGGCAGGTTCTGCTGGCAGCCGCGGGTGGAGCCGAACGATGTTATTCCGATCTGACAAACAAAGCACCAGTGTACTATTTGGATCAGGCAAAAATCTTGCATATAATGTGCCTAGTTTAGATTCATTAATAGTAATCTTTATCAGATGGTAAATTAAACAGAATACGATTTAAAATGCGCTGATTCAATAATTGTAAAATGGTTTAAATGGTTTGGCTTAATTATGTAGTGACAAAAGATTTGTTGAATGCAGTAAAAAAAAAAGTGAAGAACACTAACGAGAGTATTGCTGACGGCGAGCGGACCGCCGGAGTCGCCGCTGCAGGTGCTGACGCGATTGGCACCGCTAACGCATAGCGTGGACGCAATGACGGTTGAGGTGCCGTACGTCAGCCGGCACACGTTGTTAGTGATCACCTGAAGGCGTGCGTGCGAAAGGAACTGGTTGTTGGCGATGTTTCCACCTGTTAACGTTCACAATAGTGCTATTTTATTTGACAAACTTCTTGATAGCTCAGAACATTTTAAACGTCCTGCTAAAAAGTGTAGAAATTTCGAAATGTGAACGATGCAATGAAAAAAATAATGAATCTATACGGGAGGGACACTAACTTGGACTTCAGACTGTTGCTTTTGTACACTTTTTAGTAAACTTTCATTTAAGTAAAACTTCTTACCGTCAGCGGTGAGACCGAAGCCTGCGGCCCATGCCCAGGTGCCGGCGTAGTCGTTGCTGCCGGAGGCGAGGTTGATGTTGCGGATGTTGTCTACAAGTACAATACTTAATATAATATCTTGTTTACTGAAACGTTTACGCTAGCCCAGTCACCTGATATGTACTGATCGTTTTCAGATTTCTTTTAATGTCGCAAAGTAGATAGTTAATATTATACGTTCTGAAGCAATTTTAACTTTTAGTAAGCACTTACTATTGTAAGAGACGGAAGAAATGACGATGATAGCGACGTCGTTGTTCAAGTTGTTCATGTTGTAGCTGCCGTGCATCTGGACATTGCTGGTGGGGATGCGTGTACCGCCCGAGAAAATTCGGACAGAGCCAAGTACGACAACGAATTGCCGCGCCAGAGCATTGTTCGTGCGCCAGCAATGCGCCGCCGTCACCAGTCGTGTGTTTGAAATCAGGGATGAGCCGCACACTGATGTGCGCGAGTCCGTCAGCGTGATCACCAGCCCAGCCTGTCGCGCGCAAAGCGAATCGCAAATTAAAATATCTAAGTCTCAGATAGTCTACATTGCTACTTCATAGCTAGAAGAGACTGGCAAGGAGGCTTAACGTTGGTTTATTTTTCCTAAGACCCATTTGCAATAAAGGAAACAAGATGAGGGCTCAAGTGAAACTGACCATGTACGGGTAAGCGCCGAGAGCAGCCGCCGAACCGCCAACGATCCGGGTGCCATCGAAGTCCGCGGCCAGCTCCGCTTGCTTGATAGCCTCGGCTTTCGGGACGCCCACTTTGTTGTGGTAATCGAGCTCGATGGGCTCCTCGGCCACAGCCAACGCCGCCACCGCGCAAAGGAGGATCGCGAACAGCTTCATAGTGGTCTCTGCGGTGTAGTGCTCGCCCAACATCGTTTCCATCTTTTATATTAATTTCGAACGATTATCCTAATAAATAATGATAACGGTGGATTATACGCAATTCATAGTCCGATAAGCGAGTTCTTCAATAACGCATACAAGTGACATCTGAAGAAAAAAGTAAACTTTTAAAATCGCAATATCTTCTAAACCATGTATTATATTATACTTTAAATTTTAAAATAAAATATTGTAATTTATAATTATTTTTACTAAGAAAATGTTAAAAACTAGTTTTTATCTGTATAGCCTTGTTATCTTGGTCATATGAATTTAACCCATCATGCCTACTATTTCCTATCACACTCTGAGTCCTAAAACCTCACATCATTGGTCGTAAAATCTATAATTACTTAGTTTCATTTTTGTCTACTAAATCTGAAAAATGCATGTCATATCTTATTATTTAATCCGAACGACGACATATCCAAAAACAAGAAAATCATAAAATACATCCACCCGTTCTCGAGTTATAAATAGTATAACTAACACGACTTTGTTTTTTTATGTATAACTTGTATATAGATTTTGCGGCAAAAGTTCCTTTAGGAATTATTCGATATCCCTTCTGACTATTTCGCGAGATAGATTTTTTTTCGGAATTTTCAAATCCCTTCACTTTACAAACCGACAGATAAATATTTTTCTTATATTAGGAACAAGCAACATGATGCTTATAAGTTATTAATATCTGGTTTGCCAGAGTATTCCTGTTTGGCTTTATTTACATTACATTTTTGAAAACCTGTACACGCTTCCGCCACCGCTGAAAAAGCACACAACACATAAGATTTTTTTTCTTTATTTTCCTAACAGCATAAATCTATATAAGACCTCGCGATGCTCAAGTCATTCAACATTTAGCGTCTCGGCCTAATAAAGCGAGGCCGAGACAGGTTCGGTACAGGCAAGCTTCCAACGTAGTTAATGAACTACGTTGGAAGCTGGCCTGTACCGAGTCCAAAGCTTTTTAAGACAGAGATTCCAAAGGCTTGTAGTCGGTCTCTACCATGACGTCCGACCTACCGTAGATATATGGATGAAACCGCACTGAGAAGGATAGCTAGCAATTCTTTTTCTGTCTGCACATAGCGACATTGGGTGTTGCTCAGCGCAATGGAGGCGATCTTGTCGGGGCGCCGAACAAGCGTGCGCTCGCATCCCCAACAACACCACAGGTGCGCGCCTCCTACAGGTTGTATTCGATTTACTTTTAATGTAAATATTGTCATGTAAATGTTAGCACCGGGAAAACTAGAATAGCCTGGGGAGGCCTTCTAACGCGTATCACTTTTTTTGCTCCGGACGCTCCATCTAGAGATAGTAGTAGTCTATTATTTTAAATCTATCTATAGGGATATTACTTAGTTGTGAAACCTAACTTAAATAAGTGGCGTGTTCCACTACGATTTAAAACTAAACATTTATAGCATTTGCAGTTTACCCATGTTTTACTTATATTTTTGCGAATAGTAGAAACGTGACAAAGGTCTCGAAAGTTAACTGTAGCTATCGTAACTTTCATTTCATTGCAATTTTTTTTCACGAAACTTGTCGATATCAATTATTGAAACGACCTATTTGGTTGCATATAAAACTTTGACACACGGCACTGTTGGGGTGCTGCTGGGGCACTACTGGTCGCGCCTGCGCCTTTCAGTCGTACCGGATTGCATTTCTTTAACCCAAGACATGAAATACATGTTTGAGGATTGTGTCCTTAAGAAGAGGAGAGAAGAGATTTATTTAAAAAACACAATTTGTCGAGGCTCAATGTAGGCGGACTCCTGTCTGCTTAGGCCCAACAGTCGGACGGAGCGGACCAAGTCTGCGCCATAATGTTAAAGGCATTTTAAGAACTTAATCAAGAAATTATTTCCTCTTGTTGTTATAATTAATAGTGTATTTTCTTATACTATTATGTGAAATTATTTATAAGTAGCTTGATTATGGGACTGACATGTTGATAAATACCAAAGTAGCCTAAAAAAGTAAAGAAAAATAAATCACGAATTGGGAAAATGGATTCAGATTATTTACATCTTTACATGATTACATTTATATTTTATGTCAAGCAACCTACAGCTATACACAGTTGAATGCGTCATTTGTTAACTCTTCAAATAAAACGTTTTTTAAACATTTTACAAGAAATATAATATTGTTACATGACAACACTTGAGTGATGACAATACTGGATGTTTGTCAGTTTCCATTAAAGTTATTTTTTTAAGTTAATAAAGTTTTATTTATAAGATTATAATCTATACAAACTTTTGTTAAATCTATACATCACTATCACACGATTGAATGTTTAACACATTCACTGCGTTACGACCAGTATATGATCGTATTTGAGTTTCGCGGTGTGCGGCTGTTGGTTTCCTTGTTTTGCCTCCTGTGCGGCGCCAGGTTTTCTATGTTCTCGTGAAGGTTAAATAGAGATAGCTATATATTTAAGACTAGCTGTCGCCCGCGACTCTGTCCGCGCGTTCTTTTTCTAAAATAAACGTAGCCTAAGTTACTCCTTATTACATCAGCTACCTGCCAATAAAATTCCCGTCTAAATCGGTCTAGCCATTTCAGAGATTAGCCGGTTCAAACAGACAGACAGACAGACAGACAGACTGACAGACAGACAAAAATTGTAAAAAATGTTGTTTTGGCGTATGTACCGTATATATAATCATATACATGTCGTAAGATACGGTTATTTTAATATTACAAACAGACACTCCAATTTTATTATATGTATATATAATAGATGCTTGCTTCAGTGTGTTCGAATGAATAAAAAAAAATGTACGGGAAGTATTTTGGCGTAACGCAAAGAAGCATAATTTTTTCACTTCCTTGCGGGACGGGAACTATTTGGTCGTACCCCGCCGCCCCGTACCGCACTGACGCTTCAGTCTGCTGTGTGGTACACAGCCTACACATATATTATCGCTTCCACGACCATCGCATCGGTGGTGACGTCAACGAGTGTACGCAATATTCAAAATGAAACGGTCGCGTAAAAAACTTGATTTAACAAACACAATAAAAACAGAGGGTGAGGCATCTAGAAAAACTGTGATTCAACCCAGTAGGTCGCGTTTAGCAAGTACCAAAAGGCCAATTATATTTTATTATCTACCTACTAATATAATTATATAATATAAATATATTAATATAAATATTAATTTATTGGTAAGGACACGCGCAAACTATACTAGATAAACTAAATAAAACTGAATCCAACTTAGTCTACAGTACCCCCCCCCCTCAGTCATATACGATCATAAGTCAATGTTCCTACACCCTACGAACATTCATGAAGTAGACAAACTTATTACTCAACTCAAAAGTGATAGCGCTCCTGGCATTGATGGCTTACAACCTGCATTACTACAATATATTAAACAACTTGTATTAGCACCTCTAGTCCACATTCTAACCTCAGCTTATCCTCCGGTGTATTCCCTTCTTCCTGGAAAGTTGCCAGTGTTGTCCCTATTTATAAAAAAGGTTGTACTAGATCTTCAGAAAATTATAGAAAAAAAAATAATTATAAATTTCTTTACTAACAAAATCAAAATCCAATCCAAAATCTTAGAAAAGATCGTAAACAATCAATTAGTTAAATTAATCTCCACTCTTCTTCATAAGCATCAATAGGCTTTAGACGTGCCCACTCCACGGAGCATGCTGTCTCACATTTAACAAACAAAGTCTCCTCCCTACTAGACGATAACAGAAATTGTATTGGTGTTTTTCTTGACCTCGCCAAGGTCTTTGATTCGTTCGCTTTAAGGGCTCAATGTCATTAGTGAATAACAAAGTTGTTATACAGTATAGGGAGAGTCCCCGCATACGTATCGCGCGATTTAAAACAAGCGTCGTCAAGTATAATGCGCGGTAAGAAAAAGTAATGACTATAAAATAACGCATACGAGACATATGGACTAATGAAAACGGTTTCCCGCCTTTGTGTAACGGAACGTATTAAAAAAAAACAAGACGCGTTCCTAGTACGATAATTTACCAGAAACAAAGAACGTTACTTTATAATGAGCAATCAATCATAAAATCTAAAGAAAAAATAACAAATGTAAAAATCGAGAACCGATAACAATTATCAATATCGCTTCACGTTATAGATATGATCAGTAAAGAGATTAGGGAAGTAATTAATCAACTTCAAATGAAACATAATTAAAAATCATGATAAGTCGCTTGGTATTTAAATGATTATGCACGATTATGTACTAAAAACATAATCGTATCGCTAAAGATATTCAAAAATATGTAGTAATAATACAATACTGTACTAGTAGGTATGTATCGGGGTGGAGATTAATCCCATTACTACACAAGGCGATGCAAATCTTGAAAGAGAATATTATATCGTGTTGCGCGCGCTCCGTATACAGACAACATCGGATCATCGACACCCATTCTATTCGGCCACAACAGGGAGCATAGTGACTAGTGATGCAACGGATCTCCGTTTTTTGTTTCCCCAAGCTTTTTAACATTCGTTTCTGCTTCTGTTTCCGTTACTTTTATAACGGAGATACAATCGGATGTTTACGCGCAACTCAAATTGAGTATGACGTCCAGCTGACGTCATCACCAATGATGAATTCATCATTTCAAATGTTTGAATCTCTCGAATTACCACTAATGAGAGTGACAATCTCCTTTTGGAGATAGTCACATTTTCAGGACTACAAAAAAGAAAAGCGATTACTTGTGGCGGTCCAATAGCGTAAAGAAGATTAAATGAAGATCCTCTTGTGCGCTGGAAATGAAATTCACACAAATACTGTAATCTTTTCCCATTAGTGCGACAATATTTGTCGGCATTCCCCTGGCAGCGTTGCCAATGTGCAATTATTTAGCGTAGCTGGTCTTATACACGAAGAACACCGGAACAGATTGTTAGGTGCAAAAGCGGCCAAATTACTTTTCATAAAATATAACTTACAACTACTTAATTTTGAATATTAATAAAATGTTCAGTTGCAAAGTTGCTTTCTATATATAGTATGCAAAGTTGCTTTATATAGTTGTTTTCTATAGTAGATTTCTAACATATCTATTTCTAATCTATATTTGGTTTATTTGATACTAAATAAAGAAATATATTATAATAGTAACTTTGTTTTTTTTCTTCATATTATTTACACTTCCGTTTCTGCATCCGATTCCGTTTCTGGTTCCGCTAAGACACTTCCGTTGCATCACTAATAGTGACTACGTGTGAACTCTATAGCGTTGCTCCACCATCTTCAAAATCGCAACGACAGCTCTCACGACGATCCTGACAATCAGCTTTGCAGCAATTGCGTGCTACTAGCTTTGACGATAACAGCTACGAATATCAAGGTGCGTGCCTGTATATGAAACTTTATGACATTGTTACAATTGTACGAAGGACCTTATTCTTTCCGGATTTTTTCGATAACGATGGTTCCTACGTAGGTATTTGAGCCAAAGCAAATATTCGACGATTTTATCCATCCACACACAATAGTAACAATTATCAACGGATAACCACTGTAGACGCAGTAACTATTGAAGAAGACGAAAACAGGCAGGATGCTATCGATGAAGAA
>JAAOEG020000022.1:659352-672213 GCA_011763625.2 Papilio bianor | reverse complement strand
GGCGGCTGGTCGCTACGTGACCTCGGATGAGCCGAGTGCACCCGGTCGAACCCGAGCGTATGGAGCGCTTCGCCACACTATGTAGTGACATATACCCATAAATTAATGATGGATGATTTGACTATGGGTGATATAGATTATGCAAATTAAATTATTCTATCTTAATTTTACATATATTATTATAGGTAATCTAACTTATCAAAATATTATGAATTAAAATATTGATGTTTTTAATTTTTTTTTATTTTTGAAAAAAATTGTTCACGTTTGATGTCTTCTGGTAAAATATTCATTAAATAAGAGAAACGTTTATTTGTATTCAGTCTTCATAATAGTTGTGGACCTTGGGTACTTGCAGTCTGCCGGTGGTCATCATGCGGGTGTTATATGTATTAATAACCATATTTGAATTATCAGGATTGCTATGGTTGTTTACTAAAAAGTGGTATATTTTAAATGAATGGTAAATTGTTGAGTTATAAATGTAATCCCTACAAATATAATAAATGTGAACGTAAGTTTGTTTGTTACGCTTTCACGCGAAAACTACTCAAACGGCCGTCATGAAACTTTGTACACATATTCTTGGAGGTATTAGAAGTAACATAGGATACTTTTTATTATATTTAAAAAACATATACGATAAATTAAAAAATGTTTGTCGATAAATCTCAAAATGTAGCTTCTTCAAAGCCATCTAGCGGTTACGGTGTCCAAGGGATACGTAGTTTTTGTTATTTACTCGATAATTTCGCAATAGTTCAACACACTTAAATTATGCACAGATATAGAATATCTTAGAATTAGTCTAAAATAACACATAAGATACTAAGTTTTATGCTAATTAAATATATAAAAATCTTTAATTTTAGAAAAAGTACACGCGGACGGTGTCGCGGTCGACGGCTAGTTTATAAATATAATTCTGTCACAGAAGTTAAGTTTTTTTTTTTATTTTCAGGCAGCAGTGGGTTGGGTTAGCTTCGACGGTCCGTACACATTCAGTTGTGGAGGTTCTCTTATTAGTACGAAGCATGTATTGACCGCGGGACATTGCTCCAAGAATCCCCGGGCCAAGGACCCTAGACCGGCTATAGTCAGACTGGGGGATCTCAATTTGGACCCATTGGTGTCAGACGGTGCAAACCCTACCGAAGTTAGTGGTACCATTTTTTGTTATGAAATTAAAAATAATGTTAACTCAATAAGTGGAGTGTCGTCCTCATTTCTGGACAATTTGTACAGCCGTGAGCAAGAATAAAGGGTCGGTTAAGAAAGTTTGAATATCTCGGAAGATAAAGACGCTAGCTAACTGAAATAAATTGTGCATGATAGACAATTAAATATCCTTAAAATAAAATAAGATATATTTATTAATTTATTTATATTTCATTAAAAAAAATATTATTATTTAGATTTTAGTACTTAGTAAGACACAACACTTAGAACTAAAATCTAAATAAAATAAATTTTAATGAAAAATACTGTAATATCCAAGTTTATGTAAGATATCATTTTTCGTTTAAGTTTATGTTTTTTTTATATTTCAGTTAGCTAGCGTCTTTATCTTCCGAGATATTCGATCTTTCTTAACTTTCTTTCTTAATCTACCCTTTATTTTTGCTCACGGCTGTACAATAAAGCCGTAACACACTTCTTTGTAACGCAAGATGTCAGCAATCACGACATATTTTTGAATAATTATTTTTGTAACAAAAAGCCGCTTTAGGCTACAAATTATCACGCCATCAAGCTTAGGTGGCGAATAAATTGAAAAAATATGCGAGAAAGGTACAAAAAATTCAATCCAATAGCAGCAAAGGATGGTTGCCATGGTAACGGTACTTGACAGTCACTAGCGGAAGCATTTGAGTTACTTTGTTTCTTTCAGGTACCAATAAAAACGATCCATGTACATCCGGATTACAAACCGCCTATGAAATACCATGATATAGCTATCTTAGAGTTGACAGCAGACGTTGACATTGACAGCTCTATTCGACCTGCATGTCTATGGCGGGAACCAGACTTCGGACAATATACCATCGCGTATGCAACTGGCTGGGGAACTACCGACCCACGTACGTATAGCGACTTGCAGCTTCGTCAAGGAGGCAAATATATATAACTAGTGGCCTGCTCCGGCTTCTGGGCATAAATCTGATAAATCTCGTAGGGTTCAGCCAGCGTTTGTTGCAACGTAAGCGAAAAAAATAACTTATTTACGACATCAAATTAGAAACCTCAAAAATAACAGTATTTCTCCACTATTTAATGTATGTTATTGTACACATATGTATACCTTCCTCTTCAATTACTCTATCTGTTAAAAAACCGCATAAAAATCCGTTACGTAGTTTTAAAGATTTAAGCAGTCAACGGGACATACAGACAGGAAAAGCGACTTTGTTTCATACTATGTAGTGATTTAGGAAAATTTTAGCACAGGGAATCAGAACCACTTAAATAAATCTGCATCTGTTTTCCAGACTATATTCTATATCAGTGTTAAATTTCATCAAGATGTATTGAGCCGTTCTGGAGATACCTACAAACAAACATCCATCCATACATATATCTAAACACTCGCATATATTATTACAATTAATGTGTGGATGGATGTTTCGAGTGACACAAACGCATCTGAAATAAGATCAACAAGTAAAAGGCAGGCCTAGCAGTCATCTGGTATGTATTTTTTAGGTAAAAATGAACCAGGACATGATCTACAAAAAACTTCTCTAACACTACTGAAGAACGACCAGTGTCAGATATTATTAAAAAAAACTATGAACAGATGGAAAGGATTTTTACAAACGCAGATTTGCGCTGGAGAAATACACGGCGCCAATCAACACCGTATATTTAGGCCACAGTACCGCTTTTACAAGGATAGGTGTCAGGTACGTGGTATAATTGGGGGACTTCGGGCTTAGGGTTAGCTCTTTATTTGTAATTCGCAAATTTCGCCAATGTGTTTTACGATTTCCGAATTTCATAAGTATTTTTATCTGATCTTACGTTGAAGGAAAACATCCATGTGCACATATCGGTTAAGAAATTCAAATATAATGAAGTCAACTGGCAACCAGTTGACTTAGACATAGTCTCCCTTAATTTAGGGTAGATTCACCCCTTACTGGGGACGTATAGTGAGCTGATGATGATAATTGGGGAGGGGTAATAGGGAGGTAGTTTGGAGGAGATGGATTGAATGTAAAGTCATTAAGAAGGGAGTGACGATCGGTAGGTAGGTAGGTTTGGAGGAAGAAAACCTGATGCGCGGCTACATGATAGGTATAAAGGCAGGGAGATAAGGTAGTCCATACTGGACATCTAGAGTTATGACAACCCTGGTAGATGGGAAACTAGCTAACCTGATTTCGCTAAAATAAAGAAGAGGTTGACCAGTTAAAAGGTAGCAGATCCGTCTACCTTACCTCACCGATTCCACATCCACTCTTCTCACCATATAACTCTTTTGTTACTTACCTCTTTAAAAAATAGTTTTTAGTGTGTTGTGCCAGTGCTGTCACAGAATGTCATGTACATTACACGTATATCTTGAAGCGTATCTTTCTCCACAAATCTGTCGTAATCTGATTATAATCTGTTTATTGTTTCGCTTTTAATAATTTAACACACTGTTCATTCTGACCGTGTTAGTGAATTTTGTATTAGATCAAATTCAATACACACTTGATGATTAAGGTTGCCATCTTTAAAAAAAAGGGTTACCATCTTTAGGTTAGATTCAAATTATTTGTATATTTTGTTTAGACAAAAACGAGCTGTCCAATGATCTACAAAAAGTTTCACTAAATCTACTAGATAACAATGAATGTGACAACCTATTAAAAAACAATATAAACAGATTGTGGCAAGGATTTGCACAAACGCAGATTTGCGCGGGAGAAATACGAGGCGGGAAAGATACGTGTCAGGTATAATACGATTTTTGTTTACTTTATTCAAAAGAAGCGAACAAGCCAGATACCATCTACACAATCTCTATGGCTATCCACTATCGTGGGGTTTTCGCGATTTTTTTTGCCTCTTACAGCCGCGCGGAATGGCTTGCACTTTACGCCTGTATTTGTGGTCGTGGTATTGGTGTGGGCGAGTCGACCCATTCATGCGAATGTTAAAGCTCTACCACTGTCAGATGTTATTTTTTAATCCTCACCTGAGTAATCAGTGATTTTTACGATTTTTTATACTTTCAGGGAGATTCCGGGTCTCCGTTACAAGTCGCTAGTATGGAAAATGGTTGCATATTTTATGTAATGGGTGTGACATCGTTTGGAGGGAAGTGTGCACAGCGCGGTCAACCGGCTGTCTGCACGCGTGTAGCAAGTTACATAGATTGGATCGAGAGTGTTGTGTGGCCGGAATAAGTGAATACTTGTAATATTAAGCTATTGCACTACATTAGCACGGAATTTAAAAAAAACAGCAGGCTGTGTTCTTCCAGACTATGTTCAATATCTGTCTCATCGAGATGCGTTCTGGAGATATCTTCTAACATGCATTTATAATATAAAAGAGATAGGAGTGTTTCATACAAGTGAGATAGGTTGACACTATTTTCTTGAGTCAATTTTTATTTTATCTGTCGCCCGCGACTACGTCCGCGCTTTCTTTTTCTAAAATGAACGCAGCCTAAGTTACTCCTTATTACGTCAGCTACCTGACAATAAAAGTCCCGTCAACGGTCCAGACATTTCAGAGATTAGGCGGAACAGACAGACAATTTTAAAAAATGTTATTTTGGCGTACCGTATATATTCATATACATGTAGTTAAAAACGGTTATTTCAATATTACAAACAGACACTCCAATTTTATTATATGTATAGAATTTTTTTTTATTTTATACATCGCTTTACAATACCCTATGTGACTTAAAAATTGAATTATTTTTCATGATTTTTAAGAATAATATTTTGTATTTAATTTTTAAGTTTATGTACAAATAAATACAACCTTTTTTATATAAATACATGATTTTTATTTATTTTTTATAACAAAAAAGAATTTTTTATAACAAGAAATTAAAGATAGGCGTGAAGTGGTAGTAATTCGTTTCGTCTGATGAGTGTGGTGCCGGAGGCCTAATCGTAATCCTCTTTCACTTCCCACGCTTTTCTTATAAGGAAAGGATGGGAAGGGAAAGTGGATCTGACTGAGGAGGGAACGCAAAGAAAGCGGGAAATTCTCTTTTTTGTGTCTCCTCCATCAATCAAAGGTAGGCAACGCATCTGCAATAGCGGATGTCTATGGGTAGCGGTCACTTCGCTATTTTAGCGTATTCTGGTGGCCGCTTACTCGCTTGCCACCTTATAATATAAAAAAAAAGAAATATATAAACATAAATGGAATTCATGATGTATGCTAACTTAGACATTTAAGTCAGTTCCCATCTTAAAAGTTCTCAATCAATCAATAAGTTCTTATATTGACTTAAACCGTGTGACTTAAACCGATCAATAACTCTACTCTCAGCTCACTAAACACAATTAGAACTATATGTGATAAGTTGCAAGCTATCTGCCGACTCACTCACAGCTCGGAACACTGAATATAGGCAGACTTCTGTTTCCTTTAGCCCAACCACTACCAGACCTAGGAGACGGAGTCCACAGGTCTTAAAGGCCTAATGGTAAGTGTCCCTCTTGTTAAGTAAACTTTTTTTTATATTACAAGGTAGCAAACAAGCAAGCTATCTGAAATAGCTGAAATAGCGAAGTGACTCCCCATAGACATCCGCGCAGATGCAATGCCTACCTTTAGACGAAGGAGACACACTGAAAGAGAATATTTCCGCTTCCTATGCCTATCCTCCTCAGTCAAGTCGACTACCCATCCTTTACTTGTAAGATAAGGGAAGGGAAATAAGACTAAAATTAGGACTTCAGCGCCACACTCATCAGACTGTACGAGGAATAGCTTCCACTTCACGCCTCTCTTCTGTGTGGTTGTGGTATTGTAGCGAGCCGGCCCATTTATGCGAAGATGTTAAAGCGGGCTCTATCAAAACTATTTCTATATTGTTTTTTGTATTGTATAGTTTTTAGTGACAATTATTTTGTAATATCTTTATATGGGATTAATATATTTCCAGGAAGTGCCTTAAAAAAACCGAAGAATAAAATAAACGCACATAAGTAATTACAAATTTAGCTTTAAGTTACTAATGGCTTTTAAACTAATGAATTATAGTTAATAATAGTGTCTTTATATGCTGGTTTAAAATAAACATATAAATAAGCAAATAATTTCGGTAATATACAAATTAGGAATATATAAAAATATTCTTTCATAGGGTATGTATGGCCAAATGGGTACAACCAAAGTCCTCTCCGATTTGCATCTCTTATATGGTGACTTATATATGCAATTACTGTCATATATGTTAGAGTATATATGTTCAATTTCTTTGTTATATAACTATATGTAAATAATAAGGTAGTTAGGAATAACCAGAATGTTGTACAATGGAAGATACCTCGCTGTTTCAAATTTGTAGCATCCTGTAAAAAAATGGAGATTTAACTGTTAGGATTCATCCATACATTACATTAAATGTTAAGAGTGATGATGGAATACGACATTATGTGACAAGGGGTCATAAATATTATGTCATCACACTTTTTGCTACATATCTATCATATACTAGCTGTTGCTTAGTATCCTATGTGTTATTCCAGACTATATTCTATATCTGTGCAAAATTTCAGTAAGATATGGTGAAACATGGAATTATTAAGTAATTAACAAAAACTAAATATCTCTCGGGAACTGTAACTATTTCCGGAATCAAAAGTAGCCATGGGTTCTTTCAAACTACCATCCACATGTATGCCAAGTTTCATCAAGATCCTTTCAGCTGTTTAGGCAACAAATTCTAACAAACTTCTATCCATATCAACTTTCACATTTATTATTATTATTCAGAATTAAGAAGTAAGATTACAACAATTTTAAAGTAAACACCTATTATATAACATTTTAATTGATTTAAAAAACTGTGAAACTGATTATGTTTATAAATTTCAAATTGCAAAAAATGTGATGCCACACTAGATAGTCACTCTATCTGTTACACACACAAATGTTACCAGCACTGACAAGAATGGGGTGGGGTCCAAAAACCATGATGTTTGTGTTATAATTAGAAGGAAATATGGCACAATCGGCATTTAACTCAACTCAAATGACACCTCACTTGGTATTTTTTTTTAACTATGCTCTAGGACAGGGGTAGACCAACACCAAATTGACGTTTTTTAAACAAAAGTCTAAATAGGCCATAAATGTGCCATCAAATAATTTGATTATCGGAAACTTTCCATAGAGTAGGGATCAATTCTTTTTACACTTCATATAGTACCTAATTCAGACTTTTAGTGCATAATTAATTTTGTGATGTCTCTTGACCATAATATTGTGTTGTGCCTTCGGTTTGCAATTTCTGTTCTAGGTTATTACCTATAACCTAATAACCAATGAAATATGGGATGTGTGATGGGATGATGGATGGAAGAGTATAAACTGTGTGCACTATGTAAGGGTAGGACTTGTTTTTAAGAAATAAAGGTTTAAAATTAAACTATACATAATTACCTTTAATTTAAAAGACCTTGCAGCAATAAAATGATCAATATCAATTAAGGATGAGAGTATTGTACAAAACAATATATTATAAAAACGTGCTTGTGAAGTAAGACCAATATCGTAAGTAAAAAATATCAGTCCAGATAAAAAACCAATAATTGCATGAACACTGCTGTCCGAAAATGCACGAAATACTTGTGATTCAGAGTATTTTGATCTAAAAACAATATAATCGCCAATAATTGCTGTTAAAGATAGTAAAATAGTGAGTATCACACTAATTAATTTCATATTTCAAGTCTTTTCGAAGTTATAAAACTTGATGGCGAATAAATCATTGTCGATAAAGGAACAAAAAATTTGATTAGTAATACTGTTTAAGTAAATAAAATGAGTTAAATCATTATTATACTAAATTAAATTAAAATAATCTCCGTAAAATTTATAAACAATCTCTAAACTTCATTGTCAAATTTCTAACTGAACGCATTAGGTGACGTAAGCGTCCGCCATTTATCGTTCGTAAACTTTAAATTTTCTTTTCAAATCAAATCAAATATTATTAAACAAAATTAGATTAGGGTTTAATTATACAGGGATTCAATTGTTTTTAATTACTTGAAAACATAAAACAGTTTATGATACAAAATAAAACTTAAAATCATTTCATAAAACATGGCGTCTTATATATACGGATTGTAAAAATGAATTCTTTAACCTTTTTTAACCTTAAGCGGTCAAATCTTGATTTTGCTATATAAGTTAAATGCATTTTACGTATTTATTAGATGTATTAATAATTCTGATGTGTCATTAAATATTAGTTTTGCAAAGCATAAAAATCCCTTTGTTTGCTAAATAAAAATGCCATTCACAATGGAAACAATAGTTTAACAATTCTCTAATTACAATAACGAGTTATAAATGAATAATGACACACCTAAATATTTATCAAATAACAAACATGTAACCGATTAAATCACACTTTTTCAATTGTTCAATCATCCATTATTAATTGAACCCTACTTTTTAACGTTTCTATAGTGTTGATAGGTCAAGGGACTGTTGTATTACATTTTTTATCAGTCTTAGCCGGGCAGTACTACGAATGAGTTGATAATATTGATAAATTCCGATAAAGCCGATTGTACTGGCCTTTCCTTAATACATTACGTGTTTGAGAATTATGTGGTAAAGTTCATTTCTGAAATATTTTTTTTATCTGTTTAGTTGGTGTTTTATTCTTTTAAAATGCGTGAAATTGTGCACGTACAAGCTGGCCAGTGCGGAAATCAGATCGGATCAAAGGTTCTCTTTTTAAACTTACTTTAAATCTTTTTTCTTTTTTTAATTACTTCCTTATACGTAGACGCTGACAATTAAAATATTGTCTGAATTTAAAACGACATTGAAATAAAGATAAAAGCATTTTTATTATTAAGATGTATATTTATGTATAGTCTTTTTACTTAAATAATTTTAGATGATTATCTAATCTTAATTTTTTAAAAGGCAATATTTAAGCTAGACTTTGATAGTTTGTGTTAAATTCGTTACACCTAAGTTACAATACTGTATAATTTCGAAATCCATTAATTATGTAATTCCGTAAGTCATTTTCGCTTTGTTCTGTATCTGTTAATTTTTTTTAAAATAAAAATTAACTTTTTAATTTTTTACGAATTAAAATAAATTTAATTAAAAAAACAGTTTATAGCAAAACAACTTTACTAAAAAGGGCCATTGAAAATACTAGAAATACACGGATGTCAGGTTTTCAATCTAAAAATAGGATGTGGTTGCGGTTGACAGCTCTCGTCCTGTTGGTTAGGGTTGCGTGTGCCTTTTTCGTTGAAAAAAAAAACTATATTAGTTGGTCAATGTCATTGTTCCCGCGTAAATTTAAAATGTCAAATTATTTTAAAAAATAAAACGAATCGTTTAAAAATTATTTATATGTAGCTAAATTTAAGTTGTATTAAAAAGATTCAAAATTTTTTTTTGCAAGAATGCGAATCACTACACTACCTGACTCCATGAATGTCATTCAGAGGTTTGTTTGGATGGAGGATGTTTGTTCCAATGTTCAAAACTTTTTTTCCAGTAAATTACAAAAAATAAATCAAAAATGTTGTACAGTTTGAGAACAATGTTATACAACTAATCTGTAGTACATTTGACTCAGTTTCTTTGGTCACGCTATGTAAAGTTTGAGGGCAATGACACAATGAAGGTTGTGAGAAAGTTCACAGATACGATAGATACAATATATTTAATCTGTCAAAAAAACGTAGTCGCTACGGAAATATTCCTTGTAAGATAAGGGTGGGAAGGGAAAGAAGACTAAAATTAGACCTACGGCACCACACTCATCAGACTAAACCCGGAATTACTTCCACTTGACGTCTGTCTTCTGTTTGGTCGTATTGCAGTAAGCCGGTCCATTCGTGCGACATGTTAAAGCGGGCTCTACTACTGTAAAATTTAAAATTTTAATAACAAAGAAAACTTGGTAAGAAAATCAAGAGTAAACGAAGAAGTCGTCTTATGAAGAACATGGAATGCCTAAAATTAAAAATGATATACAAACCTGATTCAGTCAAACTTTCCAAAAAGATGCAAACTCATGACTAAAATAAACGTAGCCTAAGTTAGTCCTTATTAAAACAGCTACCTGCCAGTAAAAGTCCCGACAAAATCAATCCAGCTATTTCAGAGATTAGTCGGAACAAACAGACAGGCAGAAGACACTTCAATTTTATTATATACTAGCTGTCGCCCGCGACTCTGTCCGCGCGTTCTTTTTCTTATATAATAGATTTAGACAAACAGACAGACAGACAGACTGACAAAAATTATAAAAAATGCAATTTTGATGTGCGTACCGTATATATATTCACATACATGTAGTAAAAAACGGTTATTTCAATATTACAAACAGACACTCCAATTTTATTATACATATAGACTAGCTGTCGCCCGCGACTACGTCCGCGCCTTTTTTTTCTAAAATTAAAGATTTTTTCTAAAATAAACGTAGCCTAAGTTGCTCCTTATTGCATCAGCTACCTGCTAATAAAAGTCCCGTCAAAATCGGTCCAGGCAGGCGGTTCAGAAATGGCTGAATGGTGTCAGCCATTTCTGAGATTAGCCGGAACAAACAGACAGATAGACAGTCAGACGGACAGCCAGACAGACAAAAATTGTAAAAAAATATATTGTGGGTTAGTACCGTATATATATATGTATTCATATATAATACATGTAGACAAAAACGATTATTTCAATATTACAAACAGACACTCCAATTTTATTATATGTATAGATTATAGATATAGGTGAACTTTAGTTTAATTTTGTAGTGCAATAAAAATTTACTAAACCTGTATATTTGGCTCCCAATTTACTTTTTAATTGTTGTAATATTTATATTTGGCTTTTTGGCTAATAAGTTTGCCGACCACTGCGCTAGGACATACCTTTGCAATACCTTTTTTTAGTATAGGGCCCTAACAAAGATACCCAGTTCCTGTGATGGGACATGGTTGTGTGGTTTACTCCCCAAAATCACCTTGGTGGCAATCCTATAGTGTGATAGACTGCAGCATTTTATCAGTGAATGTCACACCGATGTCTTTCTAGAATTATTTTTCTTGTTATATTTCAGTTCTGGGAGATAATATCCGATGAACATGGCGTCGACCCATCGGGATATTACAATGGTGAAAATCCACTGCAGCAGGAGAGAATTAATGTGTACTACAATGAAGCATCTACTAGTAAATAATCTTGAAAATTATTTTTGCTTTATGACCAGCGCCATCTAGTGGCCAGTAGCTTAATCTAAAAATTACGAAAGGTTAAAAAGAAAGGAACATATTTTGAATGTTCAATCAATGTTGGATGGTTTTTAATTTTTTTTATAGATTAAGGTCATTGACTTATTTATATTTGAAATACATTGTTAGCTCTTGTAATTTTTAACAGTCAATACTGGTTTTAACGCCATCTATGGGACAGTCAATATAAATTTGTTAGCACCAACTCTGAATAATATCATTCCATATTTCGATGTTTGTAATGTAACTAGATTTACTTGCAAGCTACGTTCCGCCTAAAAGGCAATAAATGAGCAGATTTCGTATAACAAATAATCGCCTGGACTAACGACTGTTATTTTTTATTTATGAATATAAAATTTTAATATTTAATATCCAATTCTTGGCAAAGATAAATACCAAAAAATCGTCTCAGACGGTCTTGTGTTATAAATTGTGTAACTAACACAGCTTTGTTTTATATATACACTAGCTACCGCCCGATCCGTACGTTCAGAATCCAAATAAAACTTAGTTTCCTGTGTGTTATTCCAGACTTTGTTCTATATGTGCCCAAAATGTCAATAAGATATGTACAACCGTTGCAGAATTATCGAGTAAATATGTAAAAAACGAAAAACTACGTATCCCTCGGGAACCGTAACTATTTCCAGAATCAAAAGTAGCTTATGTGTTGTACCAGACTATCCTCTACATTTATGCCAAATTTCAAATTCTAACAAACATCCTATCATCCATCCATATAAACTTTGGCGTTTATAATATTAGTAACATAGATTGATATGGCATTCAGTTGGTATTTAAGGTCGCCATACTATTACAGGTAAGTACGTGCCCAGAGCTGTACTGGTGGACTTAGAGCCGGGCACCATGGACGCGGTGCGGTCTGGGCCTTACGGCCAGCTGTTCAGACCTGACAACTTCGTGTTTGGACAGAGTGGCGCCGGTGAGTATAATATACATAACCTCTTTAGGTCCGAGTCTGCCATAATGTCAGTTACAAGACCGAAAACACGAAGCCAACTGCCTTAAGTAAGACTAGGCCTCAGTCAACACGTCCTCCACTGTATTAAATAAGACTACCACCACGCCTACGCTGCCATAAAGAAACAAGGTCCCAGTCAACTTACGTCCGAATGCCTTAAGTAAAACTAGGCCACTAGGTAGGTGGTACCTAAATCATTTACTAGAACTCTGTCAACAAGCGCCTTAAGTAGGCGACACACACCGACATTTGTTTCCAGATAAGTCCTGATTGCTTCACCATTTAATTTTTCACTAACATGTTCTTTTCCATACGTAGTATGTACATTTACTTCCATACATTATGAAAGAAAGAAAGAAAAACACGTTTATTACCACACAGATTCAATAACAACAAACACACATAGCTCAGATTTATAAC
>JAAOEG020000022.1:581994-607618 GCA_011763625.2 Papilio bianor | reverse complement strand
GGGGGCTCGAGTCTGCTAAGTAAGACTAGACCTCAGCCAACACTCCAGTGCCCTAAGCACCAACATACACAGTCTGCACATACTCATGTGTGTGGGGGCTCGAGCCTGCTAAATAAGACTAGGCCTCAGTCAACACTCCACTGCCCTAAGCACAAACACATACAGTCAGCTCACACACATGCTGTGTGTGGGGGCTCGAGTCTGCTAAGTAAGACTAGACCTCAGCCAACACTCCAGTGCCCTAAGCACCAACATACACAGTCTGCTCATACTCATGTGTGTGGGGGCTCGAGCCTGCTAAGTAAGACTAGGCCTCAGTCAACACACCACTGCCCTAAGCACAAACACACATACATTATTTAGCTATTCTATAAAGAGGGTAGGTTTAATTGTTTGAATATTGTTCTGAAACTACTGGACCGTTTTGAACAATGTCACTGTTGGGAAGCGACACTATTATTTTTAATTCTGTCTGAAGTTTCGGGTCAAAGTTTAGTTTTTCTTCATAAAAATTTTGAGTAATACTCAATAATTATTGCTTAGTGTTTATTTCCACAGTTCAATTATATAAGGTTAATTATTCCTGTATAATATTTTTAGCACCACATAACAGTATGCCCTAAACGCTTCATGCTAGACACTCAGCTGTATGTTACCGATGATGACTATAGACCGACTGTAGGTCTGGCTGCTCCAGCTCCTGTGGTGGCTACCGAAGAGAATTGGGATGACGTATGTATCGCTACACTATTTTATAACTTTATATGGAATAATTTGGATGTATATTGGAGATTAGTCTGGAATAGATTTGGTAGAATTCAATAAAATTGAGAAAGTTAATTAATAGTTTTATCTTTATCAGGCTATGAACCCATTTGTAACTATAATAATGTTATAAAGAGGTAATATTTTTGTATGTAACTAATAAACTCAAAAAACTACTTACCCAGTTACAAAAATTACTCGGTAACAATGTAGCCGTGCGGAATCATAAAAAAAAAGTGTTTAAGTAGGCGATGTTTTCTTCCAGACTATCTTCTGTATCTGTGACAAATTTCATCGAGATCCATCGAGCCATTCTGAAGATACCTTCTAACAAAGATCCATCCATTCTATACGTCTGAACATTTGAATTTATTATTTTACTTTTTTATTTCCAAAAGCTAATTAAGAATAAATTAAGTTGTCAGTGATATATGTAAATATAATTTTTTATTTCCAATAAATATGACTATGGAAACACCTTAATAGAGCAAGAAGAATTCCCCTTCTCTATGTGAATGGGTAAGACTAGTATTGTCCTCCGGCACTCACCGATGAGATGCCTGTATGTACTTAAGTACTGCTAACTCTATTCAATAAAACATTTGTTCATCAGGATTGTTGCATATCATATAATCCGGAACTCAATAAGAAAGCACCTCATGTGATCATAAAACCAAAAGGTGCGATACCATCTGAACGTAGGAAGAAACGTATGGAGGGTGTCAAGAATTACAGACCACCGCAGCTTTAGATTAAGAATATGATTTATTTAAATAAGATATTCTTAAAACCATCGGTTTTATTAAAACTTTGAAGATATGATTATCGATGTGGGAATAAAATCTTAGTTACATCGGAGGGAGAAAGGCAAAGATCTTGATCAAACTATCAAAATTCTTTGACATATTTTACAATACTTCCAATGTTGTTGATATAAGAAAAATATTGTTTAGTTATTACATTAAAGGGTCAAGGGTTCTAAAAATGAGGTCAAGGTTCCCAAAAATGGGATTGACTCCAGTGCCCAGGAATAAGTTACTATGGCACCCTATTTTTTACCATGTTCAGGGGGTTTACAGGGTTACCGGACAGTAATCGGCAGACCTTTAGTGCACCTTTCTGTTTAGCAAACTGGTTGTTACCCTAACCTAACATTGTTACTGCATGGCTCCCAAAATTTGGATCGCATATGGGGTGATTACTCACAAATATGGGGTCAAGTCGCATAAAATGGGGTCATTACTTCCAAATATTGGGTCAAGTCGCAAAAAATGGGGACATTGCTTTCAAAAATTGGGTTATATCGCGAAAAATGGGGCCATTGCTCTGCTAAATGGGCCCTGACTTGTTTCATCTGCGAATCAATGTAATAACTTGGCCCTTGACAATGACTTGCTATGCTATGTGATTAATTTCTAGATAAGATACTTAGTAATAATAATAATAAGATATTTAATCAGCTCAAAAACACATTGCAACACAATAAATACAGTTGAACAAAAAACACAAATGAGAAAAAAAAACAGTTAAGTAATAATCAAAACTAATAAAAAAAAAAAAATTGCATAGAAAAACAAAATTACTTATTGTGATTATAAATAGTGATTCAAGTCCATTTTGTTATGTTCTAAGATTATTTCATATTTAGTTTATGATAAGATTTGACAAAGTTTTTTGTCCCATATATTTTTCTTTTATCTGCTGGAATTTACAGGAAAAATATAAAATCCCTCGACTTCAGTAACATTTAACTTTTGTAAATATGATCAAAATATAAAAAAAAAAGAAATGCAAAAAAAGACATTCTAAAATTCCCACAAACTATTTCTAAGTAAGTCTTAGTATTTTTCTAACAATGCAAAAAAAAGTCGTACTTTAGTTACATAGCTAAAGAATTACCTCATAATGAAAGTACCTAAGAAAAATTTTCATTTAAGTGAAAATATATTTTATAGGTATTGTATTATAATGTATAATTTATAATTATATTTACAGCCATGTGTAAATTAAAAAAAAAATATCAGTTAAAAAAACTAATTTTTAAACTTGAATCTATCAAAAAAAAAAACCTTTTGCAATTCATTTGTTTGCAAAGAGTAGAATCCAGTTAGGAAATTAGGTTACGGAATTCATCTGAATGTTGTACTTACTATATTGTCTGTGTCTTCAATTATAACCTAATTAAAAATTTCTTTTTTTAAATTGTTGGTTGACTTTAATGATAATTTTTTTTTGTTCATGGATGTTAACCAATTTAAATGTAACTGATATTTAGTGAAAAATAAAAAACGAATATTGTAATCTGTTGTTTCATATTTTTTATCCTTATAAACATATACTCTAAAAATACAATCTATACATATAGTAAAATTGGTGTGACTGTATCATTGAAATAGCCATTTTTATTACATGTATATGAATATATATATGGTACATACACCAAAATAACATTGTTTACAATTTTTGTCCGTCTGTTACGGCTAATCTCTGTAATGGCTGGACCGATTTTGACGGGACTATTATTGGCAGGTAGCTGCAGGTACAATTTGAATTAATTACATAAAATCATTTTTTTATTGGAATCACCTCAATATGTCCACACTGAGAAGTAAATCTACCCTAAGTTAGAGGGTTAAAATTGTTAGTATGTAGTTTTTATAAGAAATCCCATATACACAGATTACATTATTTTGCAATGTTACACTTACATATAAATTAAAGATACACTTTTCCTTTTAAATTATACACTATAAATATATACATTAGATATATTTCTTATAACATAAATTATCAATTTAAATACTCTGCATCCATTTTTTCGAATTTATCAACCATTTCTTCAGGTATATCTAAGGTTGAAAGATCCTCAGCGCCAACCTCCTCTTCTTTCTGTATTAATATATCAACAACATTCTCACATGCTAAACGGACAGACGGTTCCTTCTCCCATTTATGTAACTCTCTTAACACATAATACACTCCATTCTCTCGTAAAATCTCTCTATATTCACGTTTAGAACATAATTTGTTTAATGTCTCTAGAATCATTTTTCTTATATCAATATCTGCTTCCCTTTGTTTCTCTTTTGGTAAATATTGTAATGCTATTGGAATCTTATCCATCTCGTCATCAGAATAATCTTCACCACCCATTAAAGGACCTAGTAAATAAGTTAGTAGATCTAAATCAGGGCTTAGGAGAAATTTATGATATTTTACGTCAAATGTTAAATTTCTTATAGTACCGATAGCACCACCTCTTCGTATTATTGATTTATCATACTGGCAGAAAGGTAGTAATTTTATTAATGGTATATACGGGTTTTCTTTCGTAAACCAACTACGTACGCGTTCACTTCGACTTAAGTTACTAAACATTGGCGCTAGGTATTCTAAATCGCAACCTTTTTTATTGAATTCCGTGTTCACAAAAACATTTAAAAGATCGTTCAAATGTTTATATAACACATCGACACATTGTTCTACGTTTTCTTCGACTCTAGTTATGTTAGAAAGTATCATACATACAGCATCAGCGTGAATTTTCTGCGCATCTAGAATATAACCAACAAAAATATCTAACACGCTTTTATTATCGTTCGGTTTGAGTTTTAATAACTCTATAGAACCATCGGAATATGCTGTTATGTTAATAAGTAGGAGTAAAGCCTTTTTTGAGACATTTTCTAATTTATCATTCGTGCAATCGATGATGCTTTTTAAAATATTTTCATTTCCCACTAAAATTTTAACTCCTTCTTCGGTACCGGATACGCCAATTAAATGGTCTAGAGATATCAGTTTTAGATCTATCCTTGATTCTGGTTTAAGGAATTGCTGCAGTTCGTTTAAAGTATCTTTTGCCATAATTATCCTCCGTTTTGTGATTCTTTTTACGTAAACATGTGGTTTGTGTTTACATTGAAATGTCGTTGTCAATTTGACAGTGAATAGCAAAGAGTATGAATTGTCTCAAATTTTTACATTTTTTTTTCGAGTTCTAGTTACAAAGCTCTCGTTACAAATATTTTATCTGTATTAATTAACAAAACATTATAAATAAGACTTTGATTTAAGTTTCTTGTGTTCTCTATCAAATTTAAAATTTGAACCAATTTTAATGGTTACATAATCCAAACAAAAACTAAAACTTATGTGTGATGAGGTTTTAATAAAAATTCTCGATTCTTCTGGATCCGCTATCCGAAGATATTCTCGATCTCGTACAATTTTAATTATTGTGCCAGAAGAAATAAAACATTCATCGGGTGAGAAACATATTTATTGAAAACATCAAAACAAAACACACTATTCTAAACATACATCTAATTTAAAACATCAATACGTATAAAGAAGCTTACATCAAAAACTTTTGAATAAAAATCTTAGGTGCGTAAATATTTTAAACTTTACTATTTACTAACGAAATCTAGTAAAATGGCTTAAATCTACTAAATTTAACCAAAACATAGCCTCTTTCGAATACAATGCCTACTTTATAAAGACAGACACAGAGTAGATATGAAAAAAAAGGAAAATCTTGACTTTTTTGGTGATTTAAGAAGATTACAAATATTGTAATATGACACTTAGATATTAGATTGAATTCGAATAGAGAGGACAGTTGATAAAGATGTTAGAATTAATTTTATTCAACATGTTTAATAATTCTTATAAAGCTAATGACAACAAATCGTAATGTTTATTATTTTTAACTTCGGATAAACTTTTTGTAACTATACAAAACTTATTTGAGGACATAAATATTGGACAATATGTGTATTTGCAAGTTTAAATATTTTCACATCAAAGGGGACCTTACCCTAAGTTAGACACTTAAGTCAAATACGCTGATGCAATGCTGATTGACTGCACACATATCTTTGAATTTCTTCTCCGATATGTGTAGGTTTAAAGTGTACCTAAATAAAACTAGCAGTTTATTAATTTTTCGTATTATTTACGGTCTACTTTAAGTTTCATTTTCCTTAGATATGTATGTGATATTCTAATGATATTTAATTCTATTGCCGTGATTTCATTACAAGCAATAATTTTTTATCTGTGAAATGATGCGGTCATAGACTAAATATGAAAATGACACCTATTCGTACAGATTATGTTTACAATCATAAAAAAGTTGCGTTCTATTCGTGTATGTGTTTTAAAACATGGAAAAATCCATTGAAATAAATAATTAAAGCTGTGGCTGTGCATTATAATATAGCATTTTCTAATAACTTTTGTCATAGATTAAGTATGAAACTGACAATTAAATTTAATACCTACAACAATCTTACAAGATGATTTTAGAAACCGATCCCTTTGTTATGATTAATAGGTTAGAAAATAAAAATTTGAGAAACAGTAAAGATATTTTGATTAATAAAAAACAATTTTCCTTAAGCTAGTGACGAAGATGATTGCAAAGATGGACGTCTTGAGGATTTCAGCATCTGAAATTAAGCATTCAAAACATTAAAAATTAAGAATAAAACTAAGCAAAGGTCGAAGGAAATTGTCAATATGGGGACACCAAAAATAATCTCTAATTAAAACGACAAAAGTAGTGCCTCACTAGACATTTTAGGGATTAGTAGCTTATCAATGTAAAAATCTAGGGCAAAAACTTAAATAAAAAGCACCATAACTCATGCCGGTAACCCAGAAAGTAAACAGAGACCACGGATCTCAATTTTGCGCAGTTTTGACAAACCCACCTCGCTTCTTCTACATTCATACATCTATGCATACACGCTCGTGGGTCTCGGATGCTCTTAATACCGACCTTCTTAAGTATCTCTTCAATATGAACGGTATAAGTCCGTCAGTGACGTCCCAAACAACGCTACCGCTTATTCTCACATCATAAATTTCGTTTGTTACTCTCTTTTCATTCATACTTTTAACGTGTCCAAACCATCTAATCATGATTTTTTTAACTCAATTCACAACATCCACAAATAACTTAACGAATTACAAAACTAATTTAAAAAAAAACACAAATAAACAAAAACAAAAGGCAATGTAGCGCCAAATGGGACGTTACAGATTTTGGAATCTGAGATCGTGGGTTCAAATCCATTCGATCCAAATTCTAAAACAAAATGTAATGATCACAAGAAGTATTCGTAAGTTAACAAAATTTAGCCAAGATGAAAAAAGAATGGCTCCACATGTATGACCACTTGAAAAACTGTAACTTACCACTGCAAGTATATTCGCGTTCCCTATACCCGCTTTCTGTATCACACAGACAGATCTTGTCTTGTGGTGTCAGGACTCGTAGATGCGGTTGTGCGTTGCCCGTAATGTTCGGTGCACCGCACACCAACCCATCATTACATTCATCGCTGTTAGCGCACACGTGGTAGAGAACTAAAACAATATAATATATTAAAAGTTTATCTATGGTTTGAAGGTGGAGATGTTAAGGAAGGGGAAGGTGAAAAGATTAAAAAGTCATCATCATCATCATTAGCTCGATATACATATATACTACATATATGTAGCTACTGAGAGGCTCAGAACCTACCCTAATTTAAGTGTGACTAGGCCTTCGTCAACTTCATTGGTTGACTTCACAATATGTCTTTGAACTTGTTCTCAGATAGGTGCAGGTTGCATTACGATGTTTTCCTTCGCCGTAAGAACATAGGATTAATATACATATGAATTTCGAAAATCGAAAAACACATTGGTATATTGCAGGATTGGAACCTGGAACCTGCAGATAACAAGTCAAGTACTTTCACCCCTAAGCCACCAACGATCTGATTAAGAAGTGACGACTCAAAAATCTCGTGCCCAAAAAGAAGCTTCGCTCTTTTACGTTTGTACGGATTACTAATTGTCGCTCGCGATTTAGTAGCCTGTGTGTTCTTCCAGACTATGTTCTAATATATTTGTGCCAAATTTCATCTAGATCCATTGAGTCGTTCTGGATATACCTTCTAATAAACATCCATCTAAGAGTTCGCATCTATACATATAATAAAAGTGGAGTGTCTGTTTGTATGAAATATCAGTTTCTTACTACATGTATATGAATATATATACGGTACATACACCAAAATAACATTTTTTACAATGTTTGTCTGTTTATTTGTTTCGACTATTCTCTGAAATGGTTGGACCGATTTTGACGGGACTTCTATTGGCATGTCGATGGTGTAATAAGGAGTAACTTAAGCTACGTTTATTTTAGAAAATCTAGCTAGAGCTCTAGTTAATAATATGAATAAGATTTATGACTCTCTTTAATTCTCTACGAAGAGAAAGGCATATATGAAACTTAATGTAACAATTTTAATATCGGATTGAGATATTTCAGTTGAAAAAGTAGAATACAATATATGTGGCTACTAGAATTGCCTTTTTATTTTAGCGTGCTCACGCTAATACATCACTCAGTTCACTCATTTAATATTTCTTCCAGAACAAAACCATTGTTTAGGTTAGCGACCATTTTATTTTAACTCGATTTCCTCGCAATGACCTTGTAATAAATCCTTCGTTCACAATCTTGATCTATGACTTTTCCCGCGCAAACTGCTTTGATCGGCCATTTTGAAAGTTATAAACGTCAAATTGTAATCGTTTATTTCATCTAAACATGAAAGTTAGCCCTTGTTCGTAATTAGTATGTTGTTATTTTTTTAATGGAGAGAGAAAAGTTAATTTTTTTACGTGTTTTTAATCTCTATCAGATGCTTTTGGTTGGTTTTTAATATAATCAAGTCACGAATGCCCTTAATTGTTTTATATGGATGTTATTTTTTGATCAAAGTGAGTTTATCTGCTTAAATTATCACATATGTGTGTGTGACGTGAAGAAAAAACAGTTCTTAAAATTGTCATATTGAGAGTTCATAAAGATAAAAAAAAGCTCAGGTAAAAAGGCAAAAGTACCTTACAATTTTTGTACAAGGAAATATTTAACAAAATAAAAACGGCTAACTCATGTAGGTAAATTTAATCCGGTGTCGGCACCGACTAGTTTCGAACACATCGGGGGCTCTTCTTCAGGGTGAGTGGGACTGGTATTATTTCGCGGTCGCGGCCCGTCTCTCACTGTCAATAACACCAGTCCCACACACCCTGAAGAGCCCCCAATAGGCTCGAAACTAGTCGGTGCCGATACCGGAATAAATATACGTGAGTTAGCCGTTTTTAGTTATATGTCTCACGAAAGTTTAAACAGTGTAAGAAAATATTTTATTAAACTTAGTCAAATATATTAATGCTTTGACATGTATTTCAATTTAAAATATTGCGAGTTATACTACAATTAAAGTAAATGCTCGCATTTATTATAATTAATGATCTAGACTGTTCGTAAACCTAACAACATGTTGGAAAGGTCATTTATTGCCGGAGGCCATTTATTTTCAAAATTACGAGTCTTATGTAAATTCGCTTTGAACCGGCTCAAAATATCAGCTCACGTAAAATTGAACCATTGAGCTGCTCAACAACAAAATAGTCAGCTCACAGCTCAACGTTACTAAAACGGCGAGCCGGCGAGATCAATTTTTGTTGAATTAACCATGGCTAGTTACAAGCTATGAAAATTAAAAAAAAAACTATAAATATACTAAAAAGGTTATCAGCCTGACGCGATGGGCAAATCAAAGTAAATTATGAGAGCTCACTACCGACACTATGTCACGTGTCACAAGATTTTTGTGCTGCGGCTTGGTAAGTGAATATATCCGACCTCTTTGCTAGACAAGAAGGTTGCATTCTGCCAAAGAGATGGCATACTGGCAACTAACACCTTTGTCTTTTTAAATGTGAAAAAAAGACATGAAGAGAAACACGCGAGAAGTCGAAGAGTGACAACGAAATGGAGTAGTGAACAGAGTTTGTTGTATTAATATTGTAAATTGTTTTATACAGTGTTGTAATAACAAAACAAAAGTATTTTGGCTGCTGGTTATTTTTCTCTTTATGTAATTTTTATGTCTGTTTGGGTTTTACCTAAAATAACTAACAGAACAGAACAGACAGAAATGTAATGTATTTCCGCACTTCATTTGGAGACAAAAAATAGACTTGGTGGACGTTTTATATATTCTTGAAGTTGGTTTTCGTGTCGATGGTTAAACACTGCAACACTGTTAGCTGCTATCAAATTAAAAAAAAGCGTATACCAAATAAAGTCTAATTATGAGATTACTTACGTTTAGACTGAGCTTCACATTGTCCGTTCAATGGTGGAGAATTATCACCGCAAAGGCATCTTGTCACCGAGTCGTAGTGAGTACGTACACATGAAGAGCTGGTGATACCCGCACACTCCGCTTGACGGGAGCACGGACGTGCTGGAACATCAAAGAATTATCTTACTCTGTGATTCAAATAATATTTAAAACTGGCAGCACAGGTTACTAATTGACACACGAAAGTATAAAATGTACTCTACTCTCATTTACTCTATGTCAAATTGTCAAGATGACAGTTATTTACGATTTCGGTTGCGCTGTTTGATTTTTTAAATCGACGCGCGCGCAATTAAAAGTGAAATGAAGATTTAGTAAGACGGATATTTAACCAATCGGAACTGTTCTTCATAATAATACAACAATATAATTTAAACCCGTAACCCAGAAGGGTAGACAGAGACCACAAGTCTCCATATGGCGCGATCCAGACATACCTTCCTCTCTTCTACATTCGTACTTCTAAATACACGCTCGTCGGTTTCGCATGCTCTTAATACCACCTTTCTTGAGTATCTCATCAATCTGCACGGTATATCGTCAGGGACGGTCCCAACCGACGCATTATCACTTTAACATCAAAAATATCCTTTGTAACTCTCTTTTTATTTATCCTTTCAACGTCATTAAATCATGTATTTTGCAACTCAACTGACCATATCCTTTCATTCACAGTCACTCTTAACATACTTGTAATAATATTGAACAACATTTTTAATACCTAATAAATGAATGCCCTAAAAATGTAGACGTCTTTACGTTTCTCGGTTTATTGATAAAATCTTAAAATAATTAGTTACGTATTTTTCATATGTACCGGATACAGATTGCATATACAGTACACGCAAGAAGGAGTTTAGATGGTCTAGATAGCTATAGATTTAGTTTATTAGAAATCTAAAAGAAAACATGCTTAGTTACCAGTTAACGATTATGAGTAAATATAGTTATTCACCTTTCGGTTACCATGACGATATAACCTAAACGCTAAACGGTTATATGAACGTAAATTACGCGCAATTAACAGAACTGAAAAGGTCATCGCGGTAAAAAAGCTGAAAATATCCGTTCGTATTTCTAATATCACATTTACAACACAGATTACGACGCATAAATTTGCCGCGCTTTTAACTGTCATGTTTTTTAAATGTCAAATGTCGTGAACTTTCTGCCAAGATTTGCCACTTCATTTGCATAAAAATTATCAATCTTATTTTATCTTTTAGGTTTATGATTAGGTATTTTTAGTCTGCCATTTGACTACAAAAGGTCAGTACGATAGAAATAGACTTGAAAAAAGTTTTTCGTACTTATCCGTGATGTAACTTCTGATCGTTAAAATAAAATCAAGAAAACAAACTTTGTAGTCGTAATTTACGTGATTATGAAATTCCGTTAATGTATTTTACATATTTGTTCTATTAAAGGTGCGTAACTTTGAAATATGTCATCTAGAAATTGTAGTTATGGTCCTTCAAGAAGCGAGCGTTTTTTTTCTCAAAGACCAGCTATGCATCAGCAGTTCCTCTGGTATTGCGGATGTCAATGGGCGTCGATGATCACCTCGGTGTTCTAGCTGCTAGTTCCTTGTCTTATAAAGAAAAGTATTGTAGTTAAAATGGATTAAACAATTAACTTATCTTTATTGTTATTATCTTATCGATTTTACTGTTTTCTAATTTTCTATTTTATCATATTTTCTGTATAAGAATCACGTCTAACAATGGCCGCGAAATAAAAATTATTTCAACTTCAAAAAAAATGGCGGCAAAGTCGCGTGCCCCAAAATGCAAATATAGAAGCGGGCATAATAAATGATACTTCGTACAAAGGTTAGCTTGAAATGGGGCTTTTTACCTTTTTTATAGAGGAAAGAAATAGGCACTAGGCTGATAAACATAAATCATTACTTATTTTTACAACTGCGTGTTATTTAGTCTATGTAAATGACGTTTTCGAATTTCATATTTCCCGCACATAAACCGAATGTTCTTAAAAAAATAATTTGAAAGTTGAAAATTTTTCGAAAAGTCCTTATTTTCTCGTATTAAGGAGTTCAATAAAAAAAAGCTTTTTTTATTGCTGTATGTTAAAAGATTTTAGCCAGTAATACATGCCACAGAAATTTAAAAAACACATTTCTAAATTAATTCTCACTATCCGTACATTAGTAGTTTAAACAAGTGATAAACAAAAATACACTTTACCACATTGCATTTAATTATAAATTAAAACAACATCGTAGCTATAATTTGAAATTCCTTTACAGATAAAACGGTGGCTACGACCAACACGAAAGGGTAGAAATACATCCAAATACTAAAGACCTTTATAACGCAGTTAAAGCAACTACTCTAAAGGTCTGTTTTAGTTGGACGCATAAATCTAACACGCTTCCGTAGTGAAAATATCGTAAAGCGCCATCTATTAGCATGGATCTGGGTTAAGGCGACTAGTGGAAATGGACCAAAGATTATTTTGCTGTAATTAAATAACGTTGATTAAAAATCAGATAAAACATAATAATTATTTGTATATATCTCATTTCATTTACATTTATGGATGACCTATTGTGACAAGGATGTATCTAGTGAAATTTCACAAAATAAAAGAACCTTTGATTTTACGCAAGCTTACCTACCGACGTTATAATAAACGCCTAATAAATACGATCGTTTGGTAACACGGAGTAAACTTTTAAATATAGGAGTTAGATTAAAAGTGGAAAGGCAAAAGTATATCTAACGTTCAGCCACTCAAACAAAGCGCTATTATTTTTTTATTTTATGTTCTTTATATATAAAGCAAAGTGTTGACATTCAGCCACAAAATATAAAATTCATAATTTTTTTTATCCTCTTTATAAACGCAATAAATTTATTAAATGTAAAAGCAAATTAAAAAAAGAAATATTCTCACGAAAAATTAATTATAAAGCCAACCTTTATCGTTTAAAATATATAAAAAATTCAATGACCCTTGTATCATGCGATCTACGAGTTAAGCACCAAAGTAAATACTATTTCTTTGTTACGATTTTACCAACGATAATGCTAAAAATGTTTTTTTAAATTATACACAAACTAGGCAAACCACAATCTTTATATTTAAGCTTGTGATCATAGACTAATTTAGCAATAGAACTTATTACTCTACTAGCTGTCGCCCGCGACATCGTTTTTCTAAAATAAAATAAAAAAATCGTCTAGCCATTTTAGAGATTAAACGGAACAAAGACAGACAAATAGACAAAAATTGTAAAAAGAGTTATTTTGGTATATGTGAATATTCATATACATGTAATAAAATTTTATTACATGTATAGATATAGATATAGATTTAAGTTTTTTATTTAATATCAAAGATGATAAACGAAGTAACAGGTCACTTGGTATTAAGACCGCTGTCCGTAATCTGCCGCATTATAATGTAATATGATTTGCCGCATTTCATTACACAGAGGAGAGGACAAACCAAAAAAGCATATTTCCTTTTACTGTTCATCCTCTATTCCGTCGACTCACCTTTCAGCCATCCCTTACTAGAAATGTAACTGTCAAATGTGACTCCTTCCATGCGGTTATAGATGTAAGGCCGGTTGAAAACAAATTAAACCACTCCATTTAAAACTAAAAAAACCGTTTAAAGCCCAAATAAACCATTTTTTTCTAGTTTTAAAAGATGTAAGGCCGGTTGAAAACAAATTAAACCACTCCATTTAAAACTAAAAAAACCGTTAAAAGCCCAAATAAACCATTTTTTTCTAGTTTTAAAAGATATGTGTAATGATATGTGACTTTGTATTATTTTATTACAACTACATTTTCTTAATTTTATCAAGGTAGGGATACAACGGAGTACCTAAAAAACATTTTTTTTAATTATTATTTTACCTAATTATTTTTCCGCTTACATTGCAACAAACACAGGCTGAACCCTACAAGATTTATAAGATTTATACCCGTGCGAAGCCGGAGCGGGCCGCTAGTATATAATATGTAGATACATATGTTACGTACCTATACTAGGTAATGTTGGTAGGTAGGTACTTTAGATTGATTTTCTAACTACCTTGTTAAAACGAAATGCGATGTCAGATGACCATAACTTATCTTTAAATTAAGTAAAAAAATATCTATTTTTTTTTCGTGTTCGAGTTTTCAACGGTTTAAAATAGTTTATTTGGGCTTTAAAACGGCAGAATTTTATTTAAAACGTTTTATATCGATTTATTTACATCTGTACATGCGGGTATAAATAAAAAACTGTTAGCCTATGTGTTATTCCAGACTATGTGCTCCCTCTATTGCATTTCACTAACATCTATTTAGTCGTTCTGAAGATATTTTCAAAGATAAGCCATTAAAACACATAAAAAATTTAGTAACATTGAAAGACTAAAATTGGTCTTATTAATTTTGTCTATACAAATAACAAAATTGGTGTGTCTAATATTGAATTTTTTTACTACATGTATATGAATATATATATACGGTACATACACCATAAAAACATTTTTTAGAAATTTTGTCTGTCCGTCTATTTGTTCCGGCTAATCTCTGAAATGTCTGGACCGTTGACGGGACTTTTATTGGCAGGTAGCTGACGTAATATGGAGTAACTTAGGCTATGTTTATTTTAGAAAAATTATTTTATTTTAGAAAAAGATTGCGCGGACGAAGTCGCGGGTAACAGCTAGTCTTATTGATATAAATTTGAATGTTTAGTTTGTTAGAAGGTATCAGAACTCAACAGATCTCGATGAAAGTCACAGATAGAACATAGTCTGGAAGAACACATAGAATCTTACTAAGTTTTAACAGTGGTAGAGCCCAGTTTAACATCTTCGCACGAATGGGCCTGCTCGCTCTAATACCACGACCACACAGACAGGCTTCAAGTGGAAGTCATTCCGCGTTTCGTCTGATGAGTGTGGTGCCGGAGGCCTAATACTAGTCCTGTTCCCCTTCCCTTTTTCTTATATGGATAGGATGGGAAAGGGAAGTGGATTTCACGGAGGAGAGGACGCATAGGAAGGGAAAATAATCTCTTTCAGTGCGTCTCCTCCGTTGATTAAAGGTAGGCAACGCATCTGCAATTGCCTGTCTATGAGCATCGGTCACGTCGCTACTTCAGCGATTTCTGGTGGCCGCTTGCTCGTTTTCCTTGTGATATAAAAAAAAAGTTTTTTTAATGTCACGTTGACACAGACGTTCCCAATAAAAGTCATTGACTTATTCAGATAAAGTTTATTGTTAAGCTTTACTTAGAAACTTATTCTGAAATCCGAATTATTAACACTCGAAGGAAATAACGTAAGAATTTTTGTACATTAGGGTATTTTCATACTGAAATTAACTTTAGTCTTTTATTTTCTATCTTTAAGGCGCGGTTTTAAATACTTAGTAGCGTATGTCTTTTTACATACTGTGTTCTATATCTGTACAAAATTTTATCCGAGATCCGTTTACTTCTGATATCTTCTAACAAACATCTAAATACACTTATATCGTAATATTTTGTATAATTGTCACAATATATGTATAAATGATAGCCTATGACTTATTCTAATGTATAAGCTATATTATTGTACAGTTTGATACAAATACGTTCAGTAGTTTTTGCATAAAAGAGTAACAAACATATCCATATACAAACTTTCACGTTTATGATAGAAATAGCCTTACATTAATATCCTGAAATTAAACTTAACTGAAAAAAACCTAACTGTACAAAAGTTTAGTAAGATTTGTTGAACCGTTGCTCAATTATCGAGTAAAAATTAAAAAAAAAACAAAATGAATACATCCCACGGGTACCGTAACTTCCGAGATCAAAAGTAGCTTATGTGTTCTTCCAGACTATCCTCTACATCTATGACAATCGAGATTCGTTCAACAGTTGTGAAAAACTCTAACAAACATCTATCCATCTAATGTGTACCTATATTTATGAACATTAATTTCTCTCTAGTATAAACTACCCTTACTATGTTGAAATTGTAACATAAATGCACAAATTGTTCAATTACTGCAATCATTTGAGGCATGTATTTCTCGAAACCGTGTTTCAACATTTCGACAAAACGTCAGTGCCCAATTTTACGTGGAATAATCATGTTGGATATTTAGTTTAACAATTTAAATCATATATACCACTAGCTGTTGCCCGCGACTCCGTCCGCGCGTTTATTTTCTAAAATAAACGTAGCCTAAGTTACTGCTCATTACATCACCTACCTGTCAATAAAAGTACCGTCAAAATCGGTCCAGTCATTTCAGAGATTAGCCGGAACAAACAGATAGACAGACAGACAAAAATTTAAAAAAATGTTGCTTTAGTGTATGTACCGTATATATATTCATATACATGTAGTAAAAACGGTTATTTCAATATTACAAACAGACACTTCAATTTTATTATATGTATAGATAATCACTTATTTAAATGTTACGAAGGTATATCTTATCAGGATGGAGGTTAGATTTTGTCGCCTTAACTGCTGAACGGACCTCCATAATTGTCATAGATGTAGAGGATTGTCTGGAAGAACACACAGGGTACTTTTGATCCCGAAATAGTTACGATTCCCGTGGAATACATTAATTTTCTTTTTTTAAGTTTACTCGATATTGCTACAACGATTAAATTTATCTAATTGAAATTTGGCACAGATATAAAACAAACTCTGGAGTAACACATAGTATGCAGTTCATCCCTGAAAGATGTCAGGTTCCCGAGGGACATGTAGCTTTTTCTTATTTATATATTCGATAAGTCCGCAACGGATTAACATATCTTATTGAGATTTTATACAGTTATAGAATAAAGTCTGGAAAAACACATCGGATACTAAGTTAAATTTACGTTCCGCACAGACTGAAACGCTTTAAAAGATAGATTAAAATTGAAAAAAAAAATTGGCTGCAAAAAATTCATTTATTTGAAAAAAATATTTAATTCTATAAATGCGCATTGGCTGAACGCGTAATACCTACGCCTTTAAAAAAGTGAGCGTGACATACGTCATTCGTTTTCGCGCCATTTTTTGCGTCATGTCAAACGCGAATAGAGCGCATACGGAGTTAGCATCGGCATTGCTCTGGCCATTTGAATATTTCCAAGGGAATAAACATATCATTATGCAAATTTCGCATGCATGTGCGCAGTTTGCCTTCCTCGGAAGCAGTCTTCTTGTCCTTTATTTTATTTACTGTGTATTCTAAACATACAATACGATTTAAACAAAAAATGTACATAAATCCGCGCCATATTGTGACGTCATAGCTTTCAAATCGAAAAAATAGATTAATTTTATATTAGACACATTTAAAATTACATTAATCTTTAATACTAGCTGTTGCCCTCGACTCCGTCCGCGGGTTCTTTTTCTAAAATAAAATACTTTTTCTAAAATGAACGTAGCCTAAGTTAGTCCTTGTACATCAGCTACCTGCCAATAAAAGTCCCGTCAAAATCGGTCTAGCCATTTCAGAGATTAGCCGGAACAGACAGACAGACAAACAAAAATTGTAAAAATGTTATTTTGGTGTATGTACCGTATATATGTTCATATACATGTAGTAAAAAAGGTTATTTCAACATTCCAAACATATACTGCAATTTTATTACATGTATAGATTTATGCTAATATTCGTATTTTTTGTGTAATCTGTATTTTACTAGGGATTCTTGACACATTTGAGATCACAGGTTAAAAATATTCACAGGAAAAAAGAGATTAAGAACCCTGGAAGTTTGGACATAGTAGAAATTGCTGGAAAACTAATTCATAATTTGAAAACATAAACCTGTCTTAGTTTGAAATAGAATTAAGTAAAATACATGGCTGAGTTACTATCAGCTCACTATAAGCCCCAATGAGGGTCTCGGAGCCTACCCTAAGTTGGGCCTTAGGCAACCACCCTGGGGATATGGGGATACCCAATGCAGGATGGTTTACTTCACACACATCTTTGAATTTCTTCACAGATATGTGCATTACTATGTTTTCCTTCACCGTAACGTCGGATAAATGACATATGAAATTCGATAATCGAATAACACATTGGTGTTTGGCGGGATTCGAACCCAGGACCTTTACAAGTAGTCCATAAACCATGAGCCATAGACGCTAAATAAAATATACAGACGAGTTAGTATAAAAAATTCAATTAGAACCCTCTATAAATGCGTAATCACTTGGCATTTAGAAATCCGTCATTTATTTTTCATGAACACACAAGAATCGAATTAGTCATATTTTATTAACTGCCAGCAAATGAATTAAAAAAAACATATTAACTACTCTATGTGTTCTTCCAGACTATATTTTATATCTGTGACAAATTTTATCGAGATCCGTTGACCTGCTTTGGAGATACCTTCATACAAATATCCATTTAAACATTCTCATTATGTTAGTATTGATTTTTAACCTTATTCCAATCCAGCGAACATAATCTGAGTAATCATAAACTAGAATAATATTATCACACGTGTCACAATCCATTCCAGTTTGTGATTACATATTTCCAGTTGTATTCCAGCTCTGATTTCATTCACTTGACTGGAATTATGTAAACCGAGCGTTTGAATCTAAATCAATTCATTGTTATCAAAAGCATTTGACATATCGATATCGTTTTATTGTCCGCCATCTTGTCATTGGTACAGCATGGTACTGACTAATAAAAACGGCGGGAATGCTCGTAAAACTATTGTAGTTTTTATTAATGATGTATTATTGATAAAATAAAAAAGGTTTTATTGTAAATAGAGGTAAATGTAAACTGGCGATAATAGTTGCAGCATTCGATACGTCGACTATTCACTTAATCTTCTTTTTTATTTCTAGGTGACACAAGAGCGAAACGACCCGAAATCGCTGAAATAGTGAAGGGACCGAAGCCCATAGGCATCCGCAATTTATGATGCATTGCCAACCTTTAATCGACGGAGAAGGAGACGCACTGAAAGAGAATAATTCCTCTTCCTATGCGTCCTCTCCTCCGTGAAATCCAATTCCCCTACCCATCCCTCCTCATAATTAAAGGGTGGAGGACTAGTATCAGGCCTCCGGAACGCACACTCATGAGACAAAACGTGGAATTATTTCCACTTCACGCCTATTTTCTGTGTGGTAACTTAAAGCTTAAAGGATTGGCAGCATCAGGTTCAGGATAGTATTTTTATCAAGTATCAAGTAACTTAATAACTATACGTATCCGAACAATAATTTAGTCGAGTAGATTAGCCAATAATTTAGTCCATTCAATTCATTTTGTTGTCACTGAATACTCGCTCATTTTTTAAATAAGTACGAACGACTTTTGAGCAATGAGATTTTGGCTAATAAAGGACTCGTGACTTGACCTTAATACTACAAAAAAGGAAACTCAACTAAAATTGATGACCTGGTTCTCTGCAATATGGATTGCGTTATGCATAGTGTCTCTACGTCTCCTAGTGATCATTAAATGAACTCTCAGAAAGTTTAAGGTGTTATGTTTTGTTAGTTAAACGTATCCAATGGTTACGTCTATTTCGATCATTATTCAAAATGTCATACCGTTACGAAGTTGATTGATTATACTGTAATAGCTTTTATAAATATGTTACTCATAGTAAAAGACCGTAATTATCTTTATACGAAGAAATAAACAATTTTTAAATATAATCTGTATCGTAAATGTCACGTTTAAAAACATTTTATACGTCATTTTGACAGCTGTCATGGTAAAGATATTAGTGATGTGAAACAACTGGTCGGTACCATAAAGATGAGAAATCGGTTTCCCAATACAAAATTCTGAGGCCGTAATTATCATCAGCCCATGTCCTACGGAGGGTCGGCAGACTATGTACTTTTGTTGTCCACACATCTCTATCAGCCGTCATATCTGAATTCACAGCTTTCTTACGCATCTTTCTCTACCTTTGTAGCCATTCACATTTAATGATATCTTCTTATTTACGTGATCATCATTCTCCGCATATGTCGTTATCCTTTCTTGTCTCCACACATCTTACCATACGCATTTCAGCCACATGGAATCTATTTTCCTCCGAAACTTTGGTGGCTCAAAATTCAGATCCATTACGACAGGTCTTACAATCGACATGTAGATATGTCCCTTAAGCTTACGTGGCATTCTTGGAACACATGGCCCACCGGCTCAGTATATATTTTTTAAGGTTAGTTAAGTAGCATACAGGTGAGGAAAGAATTTTCGAAATTCAACCATTATTTCTTATTAAGTTGTTAAAAGATACAAAAAATCATTTTCTCTGTAAATATTAGAGTATATATATATATATATATATATATCTATACTAAACATTAGTGCAATTTAGCATTTGATTATAATGAAAATGCGAAAGCTTTTGAGTGAGCTTCTGTCGTAACACTTGTATGTTGGTATCTTTTTTATTCTTTCAACAAAACAGAGACAAAAAACCTAATCGACTCAAGAAAGACCATTTTTATGTTAACCGATTCTGATCAGAGTCAGTTGGGATTTTTGGTTTTTTTCTTTTTAACTCAAAATGGTTTTTGGCAAGTGTTGCGGCAGTTTTTCATGTTACCTGGTGGAGCTGTTGGTACTACTTCCTTTGGAGGCTGGGTGTTACTCTTTCCGAAGGTCGTAAGTGCTTCTGATGATTCTCCAGTCAGCCAACCGACCAGCAGCAGTGGCAGAATGGCGGCCGCCGCTTGTTTTCTGCACCACATCTCGATCTTCCACAATACACGCATTGTGTGTGACAAGTTTTATAATTTATGGTCAAGAATTCTTTTGTCTCGTTCACTCGTATGTGATTCCCACACTTTGATACGAGTGACTTGTGAAACGTCAGTTTGACATTTGAATGTTTTTTTGGGTATCTGAATTCTTAATTCGAATTGAAAAAAAAACTACCTTATTTTTCTTTGGTAAGAGAATTGAGATAAAAAAACAAGGTACAGAAATTAACCGAATAAGAAAAGAGAATAATACGTAGTTTGCATCGATCCAAATCCAAAATGTAAAGGACTCGTAAGCATTATTTAAACTCGTTAATGTTTTATAAATTAGGATCAAGATGTGGTGTTGCGCATAGTTTTTTTGTGTTTTAATGTCTTGTGTAACATTAAGTTTTATATATAAGGTGGCAAACGAGCAGGCAGATCGCTCGGATTCGCTGAAATAGCGAAGCGATTGCCCAGACATCCCGCAATTGTAGATGCGTTGCTAACCTTTAATCGTGCGTGATGAGTGATATTTTTGATACGTTTGACGTAAAACGTTTCGTTTTTTTAATGTCAAGTGTCAACTAAAGGCGACATTCCAATTGACAATTCGAACATTAATAAATCAACTGTCTAAATAACAGATGACTTACTTTATTTTTTATCATTGTATTTATGGTTATGTAATTTGTAAGCTGTATTTAATGAGCTTGCAATGTATACATGCATGATGTGTGTGCTTGTGTGTGTTAATTTGTATTAACTGTGAGTTGCTACTATCAACACACCTGTACCAAAATATGGTTTTACCCGACTGACTTAACAAGGCAATATTTTTACGCCTATGATTATAATTATTCAAGTAATTTCTATTGTAATCTGTCGCCACTGATCTATATAAATGGATACGTAATTGAATAATGACTACTTTTGCTCCTTCAACAAGGTGGTAAAAGAGCAAGTGGCCACCTGAAATCGCTGTACTAGCGAAGTGACCGCTGCTTATAGACATCCGCAATTGCAGATGCGTTGCTTACGTATATTCAACGAAGGAGAAGACGCATTGAAACGTTCAACTTGTTTCGACTGAATTGCGTCTGTTGATATTACGAGTATATGACAGTTCATTCGATCTCAATTATTAGTGCAAATTCTCACCGCCACTACCAACCGCAACCTTCAGCAAAAATCAAATAGGCACAAATTACTACACCTTATAGCCTATCCATTTATAGAAGTCAGTGTCTAGTCTAATCTAAGCGAGCTGATTTTGATGAGTTAGGTGTCATTCGATTGTTACTTCTCATTCTCACACTCTACGAGTATCATAGGTACAGTCAGTCGGGTTTTGTTATAAATAGTGTTATTATACAGGAGTTGACAGTAAAGTTTGACATTAGAAAGTAAATTCTTACCGGGCGATGGTGTAGGCGTCACGGGTTTCGGTGTTTCAGTGTTGGCTTTGCCGAATGACGAGATGCCAAAACTTTCGGCTGACTGTACGAAGAGCCAGCCGATTACTAATACTGTCAATGCTTTTGTAGTCATTTTGTCACTTTTATGTATTCTATACTTAATTTTATTTTTTTCTATATGTTATGTTATTATTGGATTTTGTTTTTCAACTGTTGTGCTAATAAAATTGTTGTATGACAGATGACAAAGATTTTTAAATTATTAAATTAACCTTTATCAAAGATGAGTAAAACGGAACGAGTTTATGGAGTCAAGTTTTGCCGCGTTTTTTTAAGGTTAGAACGTTTTGTGTATATTTGCGTTTAGGAATTGGCGTGTTTGATTGATTTTTAATTGTCTTCATTTCTGTGCGTGTTTATGTCGGTTGTGGTTTCGTTTGCTTATTATAGTGTTTATTTTCTCTATTTCCATTCCCTTCGTGTGGAAATCTGACATGCCTTCATGGAAATTTTAAAATGGAACTTGCACAAACAATCCGGAGTAATAAATAAATAAAAAATAATTTAATTTAGAAATACATCGCAATATTTACAAGCCAATTAAAAAAAAATAGAATTTGTAATTAATTGTGTGAAATGCCCCATTTAAGGAAAAAAATCTTACCTAAAGGAATAATTCTTATTGGAGAATGAACCGAAGTTTCTGGTACAAATATACCAAGATTTGGTGCAATTTTAAATGACCCATCACTACAACAATAGGTACAACCAGTGGCAGAATGACATACTTAACCTTTGACTTATTTTTAATTTTAAAAAGTTATACTGTCAAAAATGTCTATCGTTGTTGTTACTTTGACGCTGTTTTAATTTAAAAGTTTATAATTACATTAGAGTTCTTTTACATTTTAAATAATTGGTAAAGATTTCTTTCTATCAAATGGGACAGATTTAATTTAAAAAAAAATGTGCAATCAATTTCATAAGTGTTACGTTTAAAAATGTGTTTTATTGTGATTGTTCTGTGTAACAAAGAAATATAGTGCTGTAGTCCCGTTATAGATTAAAAAAAATCTTTACCAGGTGGCGGTCTGGGTGTCGCGGGCGCTGGCGGTTTTGTGTTCGAAACACCAAACGTACTCAAACTATTGCATTCGAAAATCAAACACGATAATGTCAGAAAAACCGTTACTTTACACCACATCCCGATCATTGTGATACGATTCCTCTGCTTGAATTTGCAACGATATTTTACACTTTTTTATACTAAAATCGAAAACATTTCAGACAAAAGATTTATTAAAGACTTTGCAAGATATAATATATGGGTATGTTTTAATTGTTTTTATGAATATTAGGCCAAGAATAATAAGATACTCAAATAAACATAATAGCAACCGAAACCGAGGAAAAGTCGTACCGTTCTAGTATTACTTAAGCAGATTTGTTACAATTTTCGACTCTTCCCCGTGCCATCATAAGTAAGCAAACCTAACCCTGTGTAAAAAGTGCTTCCGTAAGCATTGCTACATGTATTTTTCTTTTAATGTATCCCTGTTTTTATTGTTTCATGAGCAGCGGTTGTAATTCTAGAAATAATAATAATTTAGTACAGTAATAATATTAAATACCCACATCCCTGTTATCAAAAATAAGCTAAGACCCCCTATAGTGCTTACGTAATTCTTGAACCGCACCGAGGTGTAAGGACCGCGTCAAATGTAGATCCGTGGTCTCTGTCTACCTCTATAAGTTACTGGCGTGTTATTTTGTTGATTAATCGGAGTATTTTTAGTTTTAGAACGTTAATACAAATTGTTTAATTTTTTTAATTACGACATTAAATCAAGAGACGATGTATTTTTCGTTTTTTTTTTTCATTGAAACCAGCCATTGATAAATATTCATAGATAATTAATTTATTTAGAATATTCTATATCATTTATCTTGCAAAGTCTAAAAAAGCTGAACAAAAACATGTGCAAAAAACGGCGTGTTTATAAACAAAAAATATTTAAAAACAAATATAAAAAATCAATTGAATTTGGTTTTGATTAATAAGCAGCCACCTAGATTCGTCGAAATATGGAAAAGCTGCCCATAGACATCCGCGATTGCAGATGCGTTGCCTACCTTTAATCGACGGTGACGCACATAAAGAGGACAATCCCCATCTTATATGTCCCCAATCAAGTCTACTTCCCTTTTCCATCATTTCCTACACGGACGGAGTCGCGGGCGACAACTAATCTTATAAAGGCACAAGTTTAGATGGATGGATTTTAGAGTTTGTCTAAACCGCTGAACGGATCTCGATGATTGTCATAGATGTAGAAGATAGTCTGGTACAACACATAGGATACTTTTGATCCCTAAAATAGTTACGGTTTCCGTGTAATAGATTCAGTTTGTTTTTTTTATGTATACTCGATAATTCCGCAACGGTTTAACATATCATATTGAAATTTAGCACAGATACAGAACATAGTCTGGAATAACACATAGGATACTGAGTTTTATTTTAATTCCGATCAGACGAAGTCGCGGGAGACAGGAGGAATCTCTAGTACTAAGAAGGTGTCTTCAAAACGACTCAACTGATTTCAATGATATTTTCCATAGATATAGAACATAGTCTGGAAGAACATAGATGCTACTTAAGTTTTTTTATTTCCGCTCAATCGGAGTCTTGTACAAATGCTAGTTACATTTGTAGAGTAATAGCTTTTGCCCGCGGTTTTCTTTGCTCTTTTAGATTAGAGTCATCTAGTACGATATTTATAAAACATTGACATAAAACGTTTCCATACAGACTTTTATCCCCTATCCCTGTTGATTGACACCCCTTGAGAATGAAATTTTAACGAAGTTTGGCGTCTTTATTTATATCGATAAAGCAATAAAAAAAATTCAGCTGTTATCTCTAAAAATAACAATACTTCCATGCTACATTCCAACCCCCATTCCAAACCCTAACAACCCCTTTATCGCATTAAAAGGCTTTGTCGTTTCTCAAGTTTTAGGCTATCTACGTGCCAAATTTCAATGAAATCGGTTCAGTAGTTTTGATGTGAAAACAAGACAGACAGACAGAGTTACTTTCGCATTTATAATATTAGTAAGGATATGAAAGATTTACTTAATTTAGTATTTGCTGTCTGTTTGTATTATTAGGTGTTTCGTTTGATTATAAACTGACTTTTCTTTAATAGAAAAGGATGGGAAGAAGTGGACTTGAAGGAGGAGCGGACACAAATAAAGAGAATACATACATTCTCTCTGTGCATTTCATCCGTCGATTACACAAAATATAGGGTATTACGAATATCTATGGGCAATAGTCTCTACGTTATTTCGCCTTTAACTCAACTCGATTATAAAACCACTAGCGGCCTGCTCTGGCTTCGCACGGGCATCTGATAAATCTCGTAGGGTTCTGCCTGCGTTTGTTGCAACGTAAGCGGAAAAAATGTAATTATTTACATCACATT
>JAAOEG020000022.1:499909-515778 GCA_011763625.2 Papilio bianor | reverse complement strand
GGTAGGCAACGCATCTGCAATTGTGGATGTCTATGGGCAACGGTCACTTCGCTATTTCAGTGATTTTAGGTGGCCGCATGCTCATTTACCAACTTGTAACATAAAAAAAATTGTTAAATCACTTCCACTTGAGGTGTTTCTTCTGTGCTGATGTTGCCACTTGCTCGTTTGCCAACTTGTTTTATAAAAAAAAATAGACACTACATTTGCATTGCTATCGCTCGGCGTCAGTCGCGCCAACATTTACGCCAAGCACTTCTACAAGCGCCAACGTATAGAGAGCTCATTTGGTATAGCTTGTCAAGACTCGCCGGCGCTCGCGACCTCACTTCGGACTATGTATGTCGGTTTTTCTACACAAATCGACGACGCTCTCGCGTCTGGCAAGTGGTGTGTACACGTTTGTTCCAGCGCTAGTTCTATTATCCTGATTTGCTATACGTATAGACAGTAGCATTGCAATTGTATTAATTTGCCTACACTCGTGTTGGCCCTCACTCGGCAAGCCTTGGCCAACGTAGCCAGTGAAGTCGTAGATCGATAATTTCTATGGTAGTACAAATTGAGCTGGTCTCCAAGATCAAGAACTCTAAGTTGTACTTCATTTATTTTAATGGAATTTAGTGATCAACTAGCTGTCGCCCGCGACTCCGTCCGCGGGTTCTTTTTCTAAAATAATTGTAAATTTAAAAATATTTTAAAAAGAAGTTTTTTTGTATTGTTACCGAAGTTACGAAGACATACCAAATTTCAGCTCAATGGTCTACAAGAACCGAAGTTTCTATGGTCACCTTCCAACCTCATCAGACCAGCTCCATGGTACCATATCATTGTATTGTCATCCAAGTTACGTAGGTATACCATGTTTCAGCTCAATCGGTCTATTGGAAGTGGTTCAAATCTTCCTTGCAAGATTTGTAAACATACAAACATACATAAATACAAAAGTGAAGTTAAATAAAAGCTTGTAATAAGTTACTCCTTATTACATCAGCTGCCAATAAAAGTCGCGTCAACGGTCCAGCCATTTCAGAGATTAGCCGGAACAGACAGACAATAATTGTAAAAAATGTTATTTTGCTGTATGTACCGTATATATATTCATATACATGTAGTAAATAACGGTTATTTCAATATTACAAACAGACACTCCAATTTTATTATATGTATAGATCGGAAAGGGGTAGAGGACAAAGTGACATAATGCTGTCGTCACTTCGATAATTAAACAAAACTATAATCGAACTTTATTTTCAAGATAAAGATAAAAAATATCTTCAAGCTATCGGAAAGGTCACTATTACATGATTCCTGTGTATACTGTCGTAAGCCACAATTATGTGATTTAATCTTTATTTAATACTAGCTGTCGCCCGCGACTCCGTCCACGCGTTCTTTTTCTGAAAAAAAAATTCTTTCTAAAATAAACGTATCCTAAGTTACTCCTTAATACATCAGCTACTTGCCAATAAAAGTCCCGTCAAAATCGGTCCAACCATTACAAAGATTAGCCGGAACAAACAGACAGACAGACAAAGGACGCTCAATTTTATTGTATGTATAGACTAGCTGTCTGTCTGTCTGAAACTTGGTATACTATATGTTATTGCAGACTACTCTAATATAAATGTGAATGTAAGTAAATGTAAGTTTGTTTGTTACGCTTTCACGCGAAAACTACTCAACCGACCATCATGAAACTTTGTACACATATTCTTGGTAGTATTAGAAGTAACATAGGATACTTTTTTATTAAAGAATAAAAAAATTATTAAAAAGAAAAAACTTTTTACGAAAAATTAAAAAATTGTTTGTCAAAAAATCTCAAAATCTAGCTTCTTTAACGCCATCTTGCTAGATACGTAGTTTTTGTTATTTACTCGATAATTTCGCAACGGTTCAACATATCTTACTGAAATTTTGCACAGATATAGAATATAGTCTGGAATAACACGTAGGATTCTAAGTTTTATTTTACGGGCGGACGGAGTCGCGGGCGACAGCTAGTTTTCTATAACTCTACGAAGTTGTAATAAGATATGTTAAGCTGTTGCGGACTTATTGAGTTAATATGTAAATAAGAAAAATACTATGCCTTGGACACTTGACATCTCTAGGGGTCGGGGATGATCCGTTTCCCACATGAAAACAGACTTCGTTCAAAACTATACAAAATATCCACAAGATATGTTGAATCAATGTGGAATTATCGAGTGAATATGTAAATTAAAAAAACTACGTATCCCTCGGGTCCCTGACGTCTTTCGGAGACTAACCGTATCCCATGTGTCACTCCAGACTTTGTTTTATATCTATACATATAATAAAATTGGAGTGTCTGTTTGTAATATTGATATAACTGGTTTTTGCTACATGACTATGAATATATGTATATACAGTAGGTACATACACCAAAATAACATTTTTTTTTAATCTTGTCTGTCTGTTTGTTTGTTCCGTCTAATCTCTGAAATGGCTGGGCCGATTTTGACGGGACTTTTATTGGCAGGTAGCTGATGTAATAAGGAGTAATTTAGGCTAAGTTTTTTTTTTGAAAAAATCATTTATTTTAGAAAAAAAAACGCGCGGACGGAGTCGCGGGCGACAGCTAGTCTATGCTAAATTTCAATAAGATATTTTTAATCGTTGCAGAATTATTGAGTAAACCGTACTTACCGAACTAATTCCGGGATCAAAAGCAGTGAGTGTATGTATTGTACAAGACTATCCTCTACGTGTAACAATCATCGAGATCCGTTCCCCAGTTTAGACAAACACTAACAAACATCCATGTAAACTTTCGCATTTTGATATTACTTTTTAATGACCTAGATAATTAGTAACTTCTGTGTGAAGTAACGTTAGAAACGAGAACTAGTTTAGTTGTTTATAATATATTTAACTAGTGGCCTGCTCCGGCTTCGCACGGGTATAAATCTGATAAATCTCGTAGGGCTTGCGTTTGTTGCAATGTAAGCGGAAAAAACGTATTTATTTACGACATCATATTAGTGACTTCAAAAATAACAGTATTTCTCCACTATTTAATGGATGTTATTATACATACATATAAACCTTCCTCTTCAATCACTCTATCTGTTAAAAAAAACCGCATAAAAATCCGTTGCGTAGTTTTAAAGATTTAAGCAGTCAAGGGGACATACAGACAGGTAAAGCGACTTTGTTTTATACTATGTAGTGATAGTGATACTCGTAGTGATGTGTTAATTTATTGTATTAATATTTCTAGTTTTGTGCTGCGAATGTTGCGTTGCGTGTTTGGCTCACCCGGTGTTACCTCGACCACACAGAAGACAGGCGTCAAGTGGAAGTAATTCTGCGTTTCGTCTATTGAATGTGATGCCGGAGGCCTAATTTTAGTCTTACTTCCCTCTCTAACCTTATCTTTCAAGGGAAGGATGGGAAGGGGAAGTGGACTTGACGGAGAAGTATACGTATAAGTGGAAGTATTCTCTTTCAGTGCGTCTCCTCTTCCGTCGTTGAAAGGTAGGCAACGCGTCTGTGATGGCGGATGTCTATGGGCAACGGTCACTTCGCTATTTCAGCGATTTCAGGTGGCCGCTTGCTCGTTTGCCACCTTGTAACATAAAAAAACACACACAGAAGACAAGGGTGAAGTGTAAGCAATTCCGCGTTCCGTCCGATGAGTGTGCCGGAGATCTATTATTAGTTGTGTTTCCCTCAACCCTTTCTTGCAAGGAAGGGATGGGATTGCGAATTGTATTTGACGAAGGAGAGGCACAGGAAGAGGAAATATTATCTTTCAGTGCTTTTCCTCCGCTGAGTACAGGTTGCCAACGCATCTGTAATTGCGGATGTCTATGGACAATCACTTCGCTATTTCAGGTGGCCGCTTGCTTATTTGCCAACTTGTAATATAAAAAATAAGTTGCGTTTCAAACGTACGTTAGTTTACGTAGGAGCCATTGATATTTGTATGAACTTTGTACGTATGTATAAAAAACTTATATACTTAAATACACCTTGAATATAATTACGCGTCTTTTCGGCGAATTTTTTATTACGTATCTATACTCGACCTCGGTATTGAATTCTGTCTGTTTACACTAGGGTCAATATGATCATAAAACTTTACGGAATATCTTTAAAAATGCAATACCAAAATAGACATAAAATAAAATCAAAGACAAGCGGTTACACTCGACTTCGTAAGCGCAGAATTATAAAAAAACATTTCTAACAGTGGTAGACTCCAAAAAGAACTATTAACCAGGCCGGCTTGCCCGGTGTAGTACCACGACCACACAGAAAACAGGCGTCAAGTGGACTTAATTCCGCGTTTCGTCTAATGAGTGTGAGTTCCGGAGGCCTAATACTAGTCCTCTTCCCCTTCCCACCCTTTTCTTATAAGGAAAGGATGGGAAGGAGAAGTGGACTTGACGGAGGAGGATACGCATAGGAAGATGAAATATCCTCTTTGAGTGCGTCTCTACCTCCGTTGGTTAAAGTTAGGCAACGCATCTGCAATTGCGGATGTCTATGGGGAGCGGTCACTTCGCTATTTTAGCGATTTCAAGTGGCCGCTTGCTCGTTTGCCACCTTGTAATAAAAAAACACGTAGTACATAGTTCGTAAATGATCGGTTACTCTCGGCTCAAGCGCAGGGCAGTAGCGAGACCCGACCGTAACGCTGTATTTTTACTGAATGCCACCCGCTATCATCAATTTATAACACGTTGTCACGTCAAAAAGAAAGTGATCGTGCTCGTATCGGCAGTCACTACTGGGCATCACTACATGGTACGAAACAAAGTCGCTTTCTCTGTCCCTATATCCCTATGTATGATTAAATCTTTAAAACTACGTAACGGATTTTAATGTGTTTTTTTAATAGATACAGTGATTAAAGAGGAAGGTTTATATGTATAATAACATCCATTAAATAGTGGAGAAATACTGTTATTTTTGAAGTTTCTAATGTGATGTCGTAAATAAATACATTTTTTCCGCTTACATTGCAACAAACGCAGGCTGAACCTTCGAGATTTATCAGATTTATAGCCGTGCGAAGCCGGGGCGGACCGCTAGTTCAAAATAATAGGTATATAATGTGTAAAAGGAAATGTCCCACAAATACAAGAAAGAATGTCACCCTACACTAATACACAAATTGCGTGTACCATAAATAGTGTTACATAGTCATTATAAATCAGAAGTGGCCTTTTTTATATTACCAACAAAAACTACAGGATGTGCTCACTTATATAAATGTTAATAACATTTGTATGTCTGTACACGTAATCGTATAGTCAAAGAGCTATGGCAATTAAACAGAATACAGTACAGGAGTACTCATTGGAGTTTGCACGTCGGGCAATAATGTAGTCTTTTATTCGACGTGATAACTTAAATGACTTTATTAAAAAACATTTTGAAACAACTGAACAACAAAAAATAAAAAATACATATCCTATACACAAAGTATGGAAAATGGAAGCAAGGTCAGGGATACCAAACTGTCCCTGCGCCTTTTTTTAATATTATAAGGTGACAAACGAGCAACCGGCCACCTGAATACGCTCAAATAGCGAAGTGACCGCAGCCCATAGACATCCGCTATTGCAGATGCGTTGCCTACCTTTAATCTACGAAGGAGGAGACGCACTGAAAGAGAATATTTCCTCTTCATATGCAGCCCCTCCTCCGTGAAATACACTTCGCCTTCTCATCCATCTCTTAAAAGGGTGGGAAGGGGCAGAGGACCAGTATTAGGCCTCCCGCCCCACAATCATCAGACGAAACGCGGAATTGCTTCCACTTGACGCCTGTCTTCTGTGTGGTTGTGGTCTCTACAGCGGGCTCTACAACTGTGAAAATCCAACTGAAATAACTGTAAATTGACTAGGGATCTTTTCAAACTAAAACCAAAGCATTGCTTGCAAAATTTAATGTATGAAGTGGAGGAAAAGGAAGCTCTAAATCGGTAGTCACAATCTAATAGCAATATATGCTTAATTTTACCTACTTCATCAGAATGGAATAAAAAAAAACTAGCCTAAGTTATATCCGTATTCATTAACAAACTTCCAGTTAAACTCCAGTCAAAATCGGTGAAACTCAAAACACTCATACGCCGAAACGCGGAATGACTTCCACTTCACGCCTGTCTTCTGCGTGGTCGTGATATTACACCGGGCGAGGCGACTCATTCGTGCGAAGATGTTAAAGCGGGCTCTACCACTGTTGAACTTTGTTGGCACTGTTGTTGCCTTGCAGCCTTGAACAAATCTTAAACAGCAGCACGGCAGCCAAAATACTTTCATTTCCGTTGTTAAACACTTTATTAACAAACTATTTACATATTTACAAAAAAACTATTCAACACAAATATTCACTACATGTCGTTGTTAACCGTCTGCTCTCTTCATTTCGTCTCCCGCTCGATTGTAATTTTTATCTTTTTAATTGCAAAAGGCAAATGTCTCAATGGTAGTATGCCATCTCTTTGGCAGAATGCGAACTTCTTGTCTGCCAAAGAGATCGGATACACTTCTGACTTAACAGCCTTGTACCTTGCCTTGTACCTTTACAATAAAATAAGACAGCTTTAAGACGGCATAAGCCTAGTTAGGTATTTTAAATTGCGGAGTAAACTAGCGAAAGGCTATATACAAAAAATAGATTAGATAGTTTCCCTTTCCATCTCCTATAATGTCACATCTACTCATACCATCCTTTTCTTATAAGAGAAGGGTGAAAAGAGGAAGGGGAGGAGGACTGTCTCCTCATCTCAGCCTTTCCTTATATTAGAACGCTGGGAAAAGGTAGGGGTGGAGGGCAACAGTCATAACACAAAAAAACACATAAAAAATCCGGCATCAAAAGTAGCCTATGTGTTCTTCCAGACTATCCTCTACATCTATGACAATCATCGAGATCCGTTCAGATGTATGGGCTACTAATTCTAACAAACATCCATTCATCCATCTAAACTTTTGCACTCATAATATTATGTAAGACTAGCTGTCGCTCGCGACCCCGTCCACGCGTTCTTTTTCTAAAATATTTTTTTTCTAAAATAAACGTAGCCTTAGTTAGTCCTTATTACATCATCATCATCATCATCATCATCATCATACGTAAAAGACGGTTATTTCAATATTACAAACAGACAGTCCTATTTTATTTTATGTATAGATTAAGATTAGGATTCATAGACCTAATGTCACGATGTACTACGCCTCAAAGTATATTCGTATGCAAAACAAAGGCCACAAAATTTTATAGTCTGCAAAGACAAATACAGAATAATAAAAGATTCATTAATATTGAACAAATTATAAATAGATATGTGAATTACACATATGTGAATTAATTAAATTTAAATCAAAGATTTGCCAAGTTTAAAAAAAATAACATTACTTTATTTTTAACTAGTAGCCCGCTCCAGCTTCGCACGGGTATAAATCTGATTAATCTCGTAGGGTTCAGCCTGCATTTGTTGCAACGTAAGCGGAAAAAATGTAATTATTTACGACATCACATTAGAAACCTCAAAAATAACAATATTTCTCCACTAATTAATGGATGTTATTGTACATATAAACCTTCCTCTTCAATCACTATATCTGTTAGAAAAAACCGCATCAAAATCCGTTGCGTAGTTTTAAAGATTTAAGCAGTCAAGGGGACATACAGACAGAGAAATCGACTTTGTTTTATACTATGTAGTGATTCAGTTATGTCCAGAATATACAACAGTGGTAGTCGCCAGCAACAACCAACATCTGTTGCACGAATTGGCTCGCCCACAGTAATACCACGACCACACAGACAGGCGTCAAGTGGAAGTAATTCCGCGTTTCGTCTGATGAGTGTGGTGCCGGAGGCCTAATACTAGTCCTCTTCCCCTTCCCACCTTTTTCTTATAAGGAAAGGATGGGAAGGGAAAGTGGATTTGACCGAGGGGACATAGGAAATGTCGATATATGTACTAATTTTGTGTGTCTTCTCCGTCAATTAAAGTTGGGCAACGCATCTACCATAACGGTTTTCTATGGGCAGTGGTCCCATTGCTATTGTAGCAAATTCGGGTGGCCGATTGCTCGTAGCCCTCTTAGCGTTGTGTCTTACTAAGTACTAAAATCTAAATAATAATAAAAATTAGTGAAAAATACTGTATTATCCAAGTTTACGTAAGATATCCTTTTTCGTTTAAGTTTTTGTTTTTTAATGAAATAAAAAAAAAAGTAATAAAAATATTTTATTATACTTAAAGGATATTTAATTGTCTATCGTGCACAATTTATTTCAGTTAACTAGCGTCTTTATCTTCCGAAATATTCAAACTTTCTTAACCGAGCCTCTATTTTTGCTCACGGCTGTATTCGAAGTGGTAGGAATAATTTTTAAAGGACTCAACCAAGCTTTACATTTCACTAAATGTAAATATTTATTTCGTCACGTTTTATCATTTTATTTAATTATATCAGTAAATAAGATAAAGCAATTTTTAAGACGGATAAACACGTAGACAAACAAAAAAATTGATTAATATTTAACCAACTGTCAAGAGTCTTACGATATTCATGTAACGTTGAAGGTAGACCGTAGTCTTACAGTATACGCCAGCAAGTACGTCGGTGGCTCAGGGGCTAAGCACATGACTTGTAATGTTCAGTTCCTGCTTCGAATCCCGCAATGTACCAATGTGTTTTTCTATCGTATTCCATATGTAATCACTACATAGTATAAAACAAAGTCGCTTTCTCTGTCTGTATGTCACCTTGACTGCTTAAATCTTTAAAACTACGCAACGGATTTTGATGCGGGTTTTTTTAATAGATAGTGTGCGATTCGTTGCCTACAATTAACGGACAAGAAAACGCACAGAAAGGGAATATTTCCTCTTCCTATGCGTCACCTCCTTTGTTCTATCGATTTATTAATAACTAGGGGCGCGCTCCGGCTTCGCACGGGTATAAATCTGATAAATCTCGTAGGGTTCAGCTTGCGTTTGTTGTAATGTAAGCGGACAAAATGTAACTATTTGCGACATCTCATTAGAAACCTCAAAAATAACAGTATTTCTCCACTATTTAATGGATGTTATTATAAATATAAACCTCCCTCTTCAATCACTTTATCTACCGTAGTTTTAAAGATTTAAGCATACATAGGGATATAGGGACAAAGAAAGCAACTTTGTTTTATACTATTTAGTGATGTAGTAAAAAACGGTCGCTTCGCCATTTCAACGATTTCAGGTTGCTGGTTTACAACCTTGTAAGTTAAAAAAATCAAAAAACACCTCCGTAATTTCACATTAATCGTCTCTTAACATCCATGTATCATATAAAAAACTGTGTTTTTTTATCAGCTATTATGGCGCCGATTATTTTTATCTTATTTTAGCGTCATCGATAAAAATAGTAAGAGAAATTACAAGTCATTGAATGTGGCAACACAGGATTTCGGCTGACAGTTTGGCACAGATACGGTAACGTCAATAAACATTTAGGGGGCAACTTATTCGATTAGGTTTCTCAAAAGTTTTAATCTTTGCTCCAATTGTTTATTCACAAGACTTCTCTACAGAGTATTGTTTCCAGTCTCTTACAAATTAAAACAAAACCATAAACACTCGACACTGGCCCAATCCACTGAGGGAGAGCCATAAAGAAGAAAACAGAACAGAACCCTTATTCAAACCAGGATAGAATTTTAGTCGAGTAAATACTTCAGTAGCTAAAATACTAGTACTGCACAAAAAACGTTTGCAAAGTTTTTTTTTAAATTTTACAAGGTGGCAAATGAGCTAGAGGCCACCTTAAATCGTTAAAATAGCGAAGTGACCACTGCCCATAGACATCCACAATTGCAGATGCGTTGCCTACCTTTAATCGATAAAGGAGGAGACGCACGGATAGAAGATATTTCCTCTTCCTATGCGTATCCTCCTCCGTCAAGTCCACTTCCCCTTCCCATCCCTTCCTAGTAAGGCAAGGATGTGAAGGGAAAGAAGACTAAAATTAGGCCGCCGGCACCACACTCAGCAGACTAAACGCGGAATTGCTTCCACCTCACGCCTGTCTTGTGTGGTCGTGGTATTACTCCGGGCGAGCCGGCCCATTCGTGCAAAGATGTTAAAGCGGGCTCTACCACTGTTAAAAGTACAGTTGTTTAAAAATGTTCGAATGGGTCGGTCCGCCTGGTTCAAAACCACTAACTACCACGACGATAAGAGTGTCACTGTTTGCCTTGACGAGGCATTTACAGCTTCACCGGGCTTGAGGTGGGCGAGCGCTGTCGCTTAGCCTAAATCTCGTTTAAGAGTAACTTAACTCGAGGGCTCCCTCAGGAACTCGGCTCGGGCCGTTCATTATTATTACCGGATTTTGACGTGCCGAAGGTCAAATTTTTGTCCCTTTCAACCACACTGCAAAGGCTGTAAAGGGGAAGAAGACTTAACCGTGTAATATAAAGCCTTGTATTACAAATGAGCAAGCGGCCAATTGAATTGGCCAGAGCAGTGACCGTTGCCCGTAGACGGAATTGCAAATGCGTTACCTAACTTTAATTGACAGATTAGGAGACATACAGAAAGAGAATATATCTCCTTTTTATGCGTCCTCTCTTCCTTCAAATCCACTTTCCTTTTCCATCCTTTCCGTATCAGAAAAAGGTAGAAAAAGAAAAGGGACTACTAATAAAATAACACTCCGGAACGTACAGTCACCAGACTGTACAAAATGTCTTCCTCTAGACGCCTGTCTTCTGTTTGAAGCATTAGAATTATGCAACCTTACTATCTTGCATTTATTTCTGTCTACATCATTTCATATTTTACAATGTCTCGTCGAATATAACCTAAAAATACAATCATTTATCTGTGCAAAGAACGAAGGCCTAATACAGTACGATTATCAAGTTTTTGTTTTTTTAATCAGATATGATAAGCTAATGATAAAGTAAACATGGAGCCAGATAAAATAGTTTTTGCGAATTATCGCTTGTTTATGGTTTTTACTTTTTTTCTCCTTATGGTATCGTTGCGACCTTCATTGTTAATATGTAGGTCGATAGGTAATTAATATAAAGCCAATTATACATGTTGGCAGAGTCTTGCCGATTGAAGGCGAATACCAACGTATAGACATTTGTATTGCTTGCTATCGTTCGTCGTGGCTCGCGCCAACATTTGCGCAAGCACTTCCACAAACGCCAACGTGTTTACAGCTCATTTGGTATAGCTCGTCAACACTGGCCTGCGCTCGCGACCGCTTGCATCACTTCGGAGCCGTGTCGGTTTTTATTCACAAATAACAGGCGCTCAGGCGCGATTGGCAAGTCGTGTCTACATGTTTGTCCGAGCGCCAGTTCTATTATAGTCATAGACTTGCCAAACGTTTAGACAGTAGCATTTCACTGTATTAATTTGCCTACACTCGCATTGGCCCTCGCTCGGCAAGCCTGGGCCAATGTGTATAGCCGACTTAAAAGAGAGCACGATAAATACTTTATCTATATATCTGTACTGAAATTTAACACAGATATAGAACATAGTCTGAAATAGCACATATGATATTTAGTTTTATTTTAATTACACACGTACGGAGCCGCGGGCGACAGCTAACTTCAAATAATTATATTTACGTACGTCATTTTTACGTAAACAAATGAATTATTGAGAATTCCGTTCAGCTGTTTCAGTTTATAGGCCTCGTCTTTTCCTGTTCAAGTACCAAGAATATATATGGTATAGTATTTTTATATTGCTCAGAACATCACAAGAGACGCTATGCACACAATGTTACTTGAGAAAGAAAGAAAACACATTACCACACAGATTCAATAACAAACACACATAGTTCAGATTTGTAACAACTAAAATAAAAGTGTGGCAATAGGAGCCAGCTCAGCATATGCAGGCTGAACAATCTCTGTGCTGATTTTCATTCATGGAAAGGGTAACTCAGCCCTAACATAGTTAAGGAGAAGAAGAAACACAAAGTACGATCATTACAAGAAGAGACCCAAGGAAACCTAAGTGTAGGTCGAAGAAAAGTAACCTGACTCAAAAACCTACGCCAGTGGAAAGAGCACCCGTTGTTCAGAGTCGCGGTCGCCCGGTACTCCGTCTGCTCGTTTTTTTTCTAAATTAAAACATTTCTTCTAAAATAAACGTAGCCTAAGTTACTCCTTACTACATCAACTGACAATAAAAGTCTTGTCAAAATCGGTACAGACATTTCGGAGATAAGCCGAAACAGATAGACAGATAAATATTTAAAAAAATGTTATTTTGGTGTATGTACCGTATATATCCTTATATCCATGCTAATATTATAAATGCGAAAGTAACCCTGTCTGTCTGTCTTGTTTTCACATCAAAACTACTGAACCGATTTCAATTAAATTTGGTACGTAGATAGTATAAGGCCTCTGGAAGGTCATAGGCTACTTTTTGTTTCGAAAAGAGGGTGGTTAGGGGTTATAAGGGGGTTAGAATGTCGTCAAAAATATCTTATTAGATGTTTCTAATCAGCAAAGACACGTGAAGTTCCACGCGGACGAAGTCGCGGGCTAGTATTCAAAAACATATAGTAAACAACGGTTATTTCAATATTACCAACAGACACTACCATTTTATTATATGTATAGACGAGCTTTCGCCCGCGACTCCGTCCGCGCGGTCTTTTTCTAAAATAAACGTAGCCTAAGTTACTCGTTATTACATCAGCTACCTGGCAATAAAAGTCCCGTCAAAATCGGTACAGCCATTTCAAAGATTAGCCGGAACAGACAGACAGACGAAAATTGTAAAAAATGTTTTTTGGTGTATGTACCGTATATATATTCATATACATGTAGTAAAAAACGGTTATTTCAATATTACAAACAGACACTCCAAATATATTTTATGTATAGATTATGATATTCAACTACCAACATAATTAATGTGTAACAATTTATTAAATCAATCAATATGAACATAAATGTAATCTTAAACAATATACGCAACAGATAACACCTTTGAATATTTTATACTGAAGTGTTTTATATCACTTAAGGAAGTTGTTGAGCGTTTTCGTCTGTCAACAAAAGATGGCGCTATAATTAAATTGGAGATACGAAAACTTTTATGTTAGTTATAGCTGTCACCCGCGACTCCGTCCGCGCGGAATTAAAAAAAAACTGTGTTCAATATCTGTGCAAAATAAACAAAATAAAATTAGCGGTCGCGGCCTGTCCCTCACTAAAATAATACCAGTCCCACTCACCGCGAAGAAGAGCCCCAGATGGGTTCGAAAATAACCGAATCAAATGTAAGTGAGTTAGCCGTTTTTACAAGCTTTTATTTAACTTCACTTTTGTATGTATGTTTGTATGTTTACAAATCTTGCAAGGAAGATTTGGACCACTTCCAATAGACCGATTGAGCTGAAACTTGGTATACCTACGTAGCTTGGATGACAATACAATAATATTGTACCAAGGAGCTGGTCTGATGAGGCTGGAAGATGACCATAGAAACTTGGGTTCTTGTGGACCGATTGAGCTGAAATTTGGTATGTCTTCGTAGCTTCGGTTACAAAACAATAATAAAAGCTTTTTTTTATTCTTTTTAAGAAGTTTATTATTATTTTGTTATAATTCTTTCACTGTTTGAAAGCTACACTATCTCCGGATGTTAAAGTTTTTTTTTAAGTGTGCAGTTGAAGTGGACAAAAACTTGTATTTAATATGTTTTTTTATTTTTTTTTTATTTAAAAAAAATTGAACTAAGAATTGGAACAGCCATCGAAAACATTAGATATTTTTGAACGCAATTTAACTATTGTATACAAAATTATTATTACGCTGACGCCAAGATCCAGATTTATAAGCTGTAAAAGACCGATCTTGGTGTACGGCAGCGAGACTTGGACAAACCCGTAATGAGGAGGAAAAGCTTTTGGTGGCGGAAAGAAATGCGTAAGATCTTGGCAGAGAGAAGACGATAGCTGAAGAGTTCGACACAAAAAATAGACACGCTGTTCGAGCTGAACGTCATAGAAGTCAAAGCCTCCGATGCCTGGGTCCTGAGGATGGGGAAAGAGCGAGGAGCCAAAGCGACGTATCTCGGCGTCCCGACTGACTGTCGATCCCACAGGCCCAGGTACCGCTGGAGAGATGCTATGGAATGAGACCTACAACACCTCCAAGCAGAAGACTGGCAGGAGATTGTGCAGCATAGACTGCACTGGCGATATCTGGTGTCGCAATAAGACTCACTTTTGGTCGCTGCGCCAGCGGAGTGAGTGTTTGTGTGTTATTACGCTGGTTTTAATCTTCTTCCTTTTATTGCATTTTCCTATGTGTAGTATGCACATGTACTTCCAACCATCTCTATCATCCTTCATATCTTAATTCACTCTTACAAATATCCTCTATCACTCAATACCTCTCTCTGTCTTCAATAGAAGTCGAAATTTGGCATAGATGTAGAGTATGGTAGAACACATAGGCTACTTTGGATCCCGGAAATGGTTACGGTGCCCGAGGGATGCGTAGTTTTTTGTTATTTACTCGATAATTTCGCAACGGTTCAACATACTCGTATTTTACTGAAATTTTGCACAGATATAGAATATAGTGTGGAATAACACATAAGATCATCATCATCATCAACCTGCCCTTGTCCCTATGGAGGGTCGGCACAGTATGTACTACTTTTCCACACATACCTATCAGCCGTGATATCTGAATTCACACCTTTCTTACGCATATCCTCTTGCACACAATCCATCCAAACTTTCCTCGGTCTTCCTCTACCTTTGTATACATCCATATTTAACGCCATTACCTTTTTATTAATGTGATCGTCATCTCTCCGCAAAATATGTCCATACCACGGTAACATTTTGCTTCTTAATTTATCTACAATTTGTGCTACTTTCAAACTTCCCCTAATATATACATTCGTCACCCTATCCTTTCTTGTCAACAAGAAAAACAAGAATAACATATAAGAGATCAAGTTTTATTTTAATTCCGCGCGGACGCTATGAAAGCTTGTAGAAAATAATCCGTACCAACACATACATAGGCTACTAAGTTTTTTTTTTAATTCTGCGGGTACGGAGGCACGGGCGTTTTTTTTTATATATTACAAGGTGGCAAACGAGCAAGCGGCCACCTGAAATCGCTAAAATAGCGAAGTGACCGCTGCCCATAGACATCAGCAATTGCACTGAAAGAGGATATTGGATCTTCCTATGCGTATCCTCCTCCGTCAAGTCCACTACCCCTTCCCATCCTTTACTTGTAAGATAAGGGTGGAAAGGGAAAGAAGACTAAAATTAGGCCTCCGGCACCACACTCATCAAACGAAACGGGCGTCATATATAAGGAACATAATTTCTTGTTCCATATAGATATAGCCACGCAAATGCGTAGGCAACATTTATTTGGCGCTCAACAAAATTCTAAATCTGTGCCGCGCCCCCTACCGGACGTAAAGTACATTGATTAATCTTTGTCTAACGTTGAACTCTCTCAACTATTATATAAACATCCGATACAGTTCTCAGTTACCTGTAAAAGTTCGAATGTTAATACTGAAAGTCTGTTTCAGGCAGTTATTAACTCAACTACGACAGCTTTTAACAGTGCTAGAGCCCTCTTTAACATCTTTAACAACATCCAACCACCCCAAGTTCCTTGGTTTGATAAGTGTCAATTGGTCAGGTCTCTTGTTGTTTTAACTCTTCTCGTTCTGGACACATTCCGTGTGCCAAATTTAACTTCATTATGAAGAGAAGTCCGTCACCTAATTGTGAATCTTGCGGCATAACCCAAGATGTGCATCACGTGCTTGCGGAGTGTGTCCTGAACGAGGAAGA
>JAAOEG020000022.1:50256-60366 GCA_011763625.2 Papilio bianor | reverse complement strand
TATTATGTATGAATAAAGAATTTTGCGTGATTGTGGTTTGCTTTATTTACTCTACTGGATTTGACATTTTAACCGTTTATAATGACATCAAAAGGACTCACTTTCCAAGGTACAAGTTCACACATATGTTATTTAGTCAAAAGTTTACTAAACAAGCATATTTGGCACCTTTTTTTTTTATTTGACTCTTTGCAGACTCCTTTGCTAAACAAAAATGTGGTTAAAATGCCTAAAAGTCGGACAAAGGAATTGAAATGGGTTATATTTAAATAAAAAACTCCAATCAACCATTTATTTGTATTTTAATAAACATCCATAGTTACAACAAAATATTAATACATACCAAATTATTTATGTATCATTTTAAACCAGTCTATTGCGATATATAAATATTCTTAGTTGTTTACTCCACGTGTCAGTTGTTTTTGAGGTTATAAAAGATAAGTCAAAGTTCCTTTTTGCAGTTCAAATTACAATCATTCTTATAATTATATAATATTAATACAATAATAAACGCCACATTTTTATTTCAAACGAAAGAATTTAAGCTGTAATACTTAGGAGCCGTTCAAGTATTTCGTAAGCGGGTTTACTAATATTTTTGAACATCTCTTGTTCACGTAAGCATTGGTACATATATGCATTTTTCTTTGAATATATTCTGGTATTTTATTGTTTCACGTGCACCGATTGTAATTCTAGAAATAATTAGGCTTAAGACACAGATCTAACTAAAAAGTTACCTACTAAAGATTAACATATAAAATGTAATTCCTCAGTATGTTTTTAATGTAGTGTTCCTCGGACAGAGAATAACCTCACACACCTCGGTGTTCACACTGCTCGTTTGTCCCCTGCTTTTATAAAAAAAAGCAAGCGAGAAACTCCACAGCATTTTTCGAGTATAGAGAATACGTTGGTTTTTATTATGATTGTATAGTACTACAAAAATAAGCAATGCAAAGACCCCACCCCATAGTGCTTACGTAATTCTTGAATGGCCCCTTATTAATTCTAAGTGACACTTATTACGAACATTACAGAGCCAGTAGATAATGTATTCACGATATCGCTAGTCAAATCAACAAAATGTTTAAAAAAAGTTTAGGACGTGACAAGAATGTGACGTATCAAATACGTCAGTTGCATACATTTTTCAAATGCGATTCCTTAACGAATTTCAAAAATGTATGCAAATGACATTTTCGATATTTCATGCTTGTCACGTATACATTTTGAGACATTTTGTTGATACTACTAGCGATATCGATAATCGAATGTTACATTTTCTATTGGCTCAGGTCGTGTAAAAGAAGCGACATTTCTTTTCGCAAAAACAGCTATGTAATTATAATTTTTTTTTATCCTACTTAGTAGAGCTAAATTTATTCCATAGAGAATTATTTATTTTTATAAAATGTTAATATTTACATTAACATGTTTAATGTTCTTTTTTTTTAGAAAAATGTAATTGTCCATTTCATCTAAGAAAAAACAAGCCCATAATTTTTTAATAATAACCTATCAATATCTCTATTTATTCCATGAATTTAAATCTAAATTATTGCTTAGCACAAGGAAATATGTTTACTAAACGAAAAAACAATCCAGACATTATATTTACAACAATTTTGACAAGAAAAAAAAACCATTTAGAAAACTACTGAAAAGTATTATTTCGGTTACATTTTTATAATATTGTGAAAAATGTTAATAAAAGTAGAGATTTTTTTTAAATTTTGAAGTAACACAGTTGAAAACTTAAGCAAAAAAGTCACTAAATACTAAGCAAAAGCCAACAGCATGTTCAAAAGCAGACTACAAAGAGTAGGACTAAAGAAAACCTCGTTCGCACCAAGGTAGTATTTTAGTCGAGTAGCGAGTACTATAGTAGCTAAAACACTCTCTACGGTCACAGTACACTACACAAGTGAGTGATGATTGCCAAGAAAACACCACCACTAGAGAACTCGACTGAAAGGATCGAGGCAAACGGTGGCGCTATCCAATCCGGTAATAATAACGAAGTAACGGCCCGAGCCGAGGTTCCTGAGGGTGCCCTCGAGCTAAGTTACTCGTAAACGAGGTTTAGGCTAAGCGCCATCTGCGCTCGGACACCTCAAGCCTGATGCAGCTGTAAATGCCTCTTCAAGGCTAACAGTCACTATCGTGTCATGAAAATAAGGGGCGCTACTAACCGATGAAAATAAAACAAAATGATTCCGACTAAACAATTTGCTAACTACTCTACAAAAATTTGATGTTCGGACAAGTTTAGTTGAATAACTCGCTACTCGACTTAAATATTATCCTAGTGCTAAAGGCTTTAAAGATATGATTAAGCGAGTTAATTTGTATAAAACAGCTGATGGAAATGTATGGGTGAATTGACACTATGCGAGGAAAAATGCAGGATAATGACAGCATATATTTATTACAAATTCTATAAACAAAATGCATGAATACTACTAAACTACTAATATATCCTCTAAAGTTACTAACAATACCTATTTAGTATCAAATCCCACATTATAAACAAATTATGACCCTTTTAAAATTGACAGTAATTTTAAAAATCTTATGGCAAAAGATATTTTCAACTATATAAAAGCATTAATGAACCGTTCAGTTCTTAATGCCTAATTCATTAATAAATTACGTCACTAGTTGTGGAGGGGGTCAAAGTGTGACCTAGTGATACCGAGGAGTCCCAAAACTTTGTGACATCACACTACAAAATACATATCTAACTATTACAATACTCTAAACAACATATTATATTTTATATTACAAGGTGGCACTAACAAACGACCTGAATTCGCCATAATAGCGAAACTTCCCATAGTCATCTGCAATTACAGATGTGTTTCCTTTAGTCAACGGAAAACAAAAAGAGAATATTCCCTTTACTATGTATCATCTGTCTAATCCACTACCCCTTTTCATCCATTCTTTAGAAAAGGGTGGGAAGGGAAAGTCTAAAATTAGGCCCCCACGCAGACATATTAACTAAAGATTAATGAATCTAAATTGAAAAATATACAATTTCCATACACTGTTTTTTTAATTCCATGGATTTCTAAATGTAAAATTGCAAAGTGACATCACACTAGGCTGTGTCATAAATGACCAGCTGTGACCAGGACAGGGAAGTGTCAAAAACATCAGATTCGTGTGACATAATTGATGGATAACCCCCAAAATTATAAATCAAACGTACAACTCCGTAAAAAACTAAACAAAATGAAACTATATAAACAAAAAATTATAACTTATTCTGTCTATCGCAAAGTAGAAAATTAATGCAATTTACATGTTAATACCACACTCAGATACGTTAATAAGTCACTAAGAGACTTTCAACAATACTGAGTGACATTTAAAAACATTTACATCTAATCTAAATTACAGAGTATAGTGAAAAAATGTGAAATTATTACTACCTACATATTTTAAGAAGAAAACGCTTATATTATACACAAATGTTATTGCACTGTTACAAAGTCACATCCCAGAGTAATTCCATTTCAGTTCCACAGTTCCCACATATACTAAATTATGCCTTCATCTGTGCAGAATATTAAAAATTGGTAAAAAGTACCTCATATTCTAGTATATTCTACATCTGTGTCAAATGTCAGTAATAACTGTTACATAATTATTGAGTTAATATGTCAATCAAATATAATCTCCCTGGAATTGTAAATTTCCCGGATCCTAAGTAGTGTGTGTTCTGTTAGATGTTGCATATCTATACAAAACTTCATTCCTTAACTTATTCTGGATATAACAAACATCCATCTAAACATTCACATTTATAATATTACTAAGATTTGAAATATTAAAAAATTACTCATATAATTTTCTTTTAATATTTTGTTAACAATAATGCAAACAAAACCTCAACCATTTGATAAAATGCTACCTTAACTATTAGGTTATTACAGTGAAGGAAAACATGCAACTTGCACATTTACAGTAAGAAATTCACTGTATGTGTGTTTATAGTGTATTAACCGAGGCCGAGTGATATAAGGCTTTAAAGCCTTACAGTGGACATGTGTATGAGTCAACCAACATACCACTAATCCAATTTTTATTGTTCAATCAGATTCGGACTCAGTATCTTCAGATTCTGATTCAGAACTAGACACAGGTTCACATTTGATGAACTCAAATTCTTTGTGAACCTTCTTCGGTCTACCACGTCTCTTTGGTGCATTGCCCGGCTTATGTTCATCCCCCATTACTGTCTTCACCATTTGTGAGATCCGTTTCAGATGTTGTTGTTCATGTCGCTGCAAATGGTTGTTCAGATAACGTTTAATTTTGAATCTCTTATTGCACTGCGGACATTCATGTTCATATTTGGTTTCATCAACTTCCAAATGAACAGAGTTGTTGTGTCTTTTTAAATAATGTGCATGTGCAAATTCTTTGTCACATTTCTCGCAACGTAACTTCGGTTTATCTGGATGTACTATCTTCTTATGCTTCTTCAAACGGACAGCGGAATGAAAATATTTGTCACACTCATCACATTTCACCTTCTTTTCAAATGATGTATGTACTTGCATATGTTCTTTTAGGTATTGGTCATTTTTGAATTCCTTAAGACACTCGGGACATTGTACTTTTGATTCTAACGGTGGATGTATATTTAAAATGTGTCGTTTCATGTGATGACGAGACTTAAATGTCATCGGACAGAACACACACTGATGTCTCTCGACTTGAGTATGTTGAAAATGTAGATGTCTGTTTAGATTCAAATGACTTTTATACAGTTTCTCACATATCGGACACTTGTATTTATCTTTATCGTCCCTGTGAACTCTATCAATGTGATATCTAAGTTTGTACGGTACGCTGAACTGTTTACCACACTCGGGACACTTAATTTCAGGCAATGTAGCTGGATGGGCACGTTTTACGTGCATATGTAAAGCTCTTCGTGTACGAAACTCTTGGTAACAGAATTGACAGTAACATTTTTCCGATTCCGAATAATGTTTGTTCATCCTATGCATATATAAGTAATGTTTGTTTTTAAACGTTTTGACACAAATGTCACATATTACAGCTGACTCTTCTGTAGAGTGTACTCTTGTAGTATGGAGGTATAGATTTTGGTAGTTCTTGAATTCTTTACTGCATTTCTGGCAGATGTATTGTTTGATACGTTTTGGAAACATAACTGGCTTCCATGTCGAGAGGACTGACTCGTACATCTCTCGTTGTTCTTCCGTGAGAATGGAACTGGTCACGCTGATAAACTTGAGTGGTTCAGAGGGTGATGGGGAGACTGTTTCTGTTTCCTCACCCTCCTCTGGCTTATCAGTTTCTGTTTTAATTGTTGCATCCATTTTTAACTGAAAGTTATAATCCAGATTAAATTAACTGAAATTCTTATTTTTTAACGTTAGTACAATAGAAATCGACTCTGATCACTTACGTATCTCCGCAAGACCGAGTACACTTAAGAAATAAGCCACTACACTACAATAACGTCATAAATTTTATCAGTATGATCACAAAAGAATTATCAACTTTGACACGAAAATACACCGATTTTCCTATGGTTTAACAATTTTACAACATGAAATTGACGCTCGGACATATTTACACATAAATGAACTGCACGATAAGAAGATAAAGGATACAGAATGATTTATGTTCTGCTAATAAAAAACTAATCGATTTTTTTAATATAAAATATTCTAGCGAGTTTTTTTTGACAGATGACATTTATTGTGTTCACAGATTATAGTAACAAATTTTTATAGTTAAGAATGTAGATTATATATAATTGATATTTGACTAAAAAAATGAAAAACAGATATTTATATAAAAAAAATACTTTTGTTTGAACTGTTATTAAGTAAATGTAAATAAATATAACTTTAAAATACCAGGTTTAATGTTGAAATGTTGTTATCAATAGATAATATGTATAATTTTCTGTTATTAAATATTTTATTTCGCGTATTTAATTATCTCTAAATTAACTGAATTAACTCGTAATTACAATGTAACATTATCAGGGTGGTTTTTATTTATAATTACAAATCAAACAACATGCATCCCACGTGCCATCTTCTCTTAAAATAGTACAACTGGTTTTCTTTTCTTGTTAACAAATCGTTTATTAAACATTTAAAATAATGCGTGAGATAGTTCATCTTCAGGCTGGGCAATGCGGTAATCAGATAGGATCAAAGGTGCGCTTGTTTTTTTTATGTTTCATTTGTATAAAGACGCAAATAGAAGTGGAAATCTATTTATATTTTTGTTACGCTCTACTTACTAGTGCGTCGCAGGATCATGGTTGAGCGACTGAGAAAAACGTAAACTATATTTGCAGGAATGTTTAACTGGATTAAATAAATAATATTATTACACTATTATGTAACGATTATAAATATATTAATGTTCATACTTAACTATGCATTTTCTAAAACATAACTTCAACGAATTTAACGGCATAAAACAAAAAAGAACATTAATTTCTCAGTGGCCTTTCTTTCGTAGTTAAAATATGTTTAAATTTGGCTATTCTGGCAGTTCCTCTTATCTTGGGAAAAAATTGAGCGAATTAAGAAAAAGATAAACCCGAATGACCATCATGATTTTTCAGGGAAATCAAAAATGGTGGTTGGTGGCTACTGATCTTGATACACGAACAGGCTATAAACCTTTTTGTTTTGTGCCTATTTGATTTTCGAAACATCAACCCATTTATTTCTAAGTTTCACCACAGTGATGGTGGCTAATGTAGCAGCAAAAGAATAATCGCATCTTATCGCTTCTGTCATAGGTTAGCCCGTCCGTTTTAACTATATTATGTATTTATAGTTCTGGGAGATTATATCAGACGAGCATGGCATCGATCAAACTGGTATCTACCAAGGTGACAGCGATTTGCAACTGGAGAGGATTCAGGTGTATTACAATCAAGCTGCAGATGGTGTGTATAACCTTTACTTATCAACCCACAGATATACAGAATACGGACTACAGATTTGTCTTCTATTGTAATTTTTAAGTAATAAGAAGACATTAACATGGAAGCTACTTACTGATGGCCGCCTATCCATATAATCCATGTAGCATTGCAGCATTCTAAAGCCAGTCTTGGTTATACATCAGAGAACTAACGCCATCTATTGAGGTCCGTATCCTCTTAGAAAACTAACATCAACGCCATCTATTGAAAAGCGTCTCGTATTAAAGCACTTATCAGATTGGCTAATTATTTCCAGGTAACCGCTATGTCCCGCGCGCGGTGCTCGTGGATCTGGAGCCAGGCACAATGGACGCAATCCGTTCCTCCACCTACGGCCAGCTGTTCCGGCCTGATAACTACGTGTTCGGTCAAAGCGGAGCTGGTAAGACGATATAAATAAGATAGAAACTATCCTATGTTACGAAAGACTAGGTCTCAATCAGGCTGTTGCCAATGCCTTAGACTTGACTTCACACACATACTTATTTGAATTTCTTCATAGATATATTAAAATTATGGAAAGCCACATGTTGCATAGCGGTAATCAAGCCAGGACTAGGGATTACAAATCCCATCCTTAACCACTGCGCCATTGATGCTCTTTTAGTTAATAGGTACTCACAAACGTGTTATAGGTAACAACTGGGCTAAGGGCCACTACACGGAAGGCGCGGAGTTAGTTGAGGCCGTCATGGACGTCGTGAGGAAAGAAGCTGAACCGTGTGACTGCTTGCAAGGTTGTAATTTCAATAAATACTAAGATTTTTACATTATCCTATATCCTATAATGATAGCAAATACATCATAGAATAGTAATTCTCATGCCTATGGCCTATCTGACCATAAGTTGTGCGTTACAGTCGCAAGATGAAATACTAAAAAAATTGGATTTTAAAAATAGGAAATATTTTATTTTCCTACGCTAACTACCAGCTTTATGAGTTTAACCTAAGGTAATTGTGAATCGATTCATTCTACAATGAGCCACGGTACCGTACGGACGTGTGTAGGTTTCCAGCTGACGCACTCGTTGGGCGGCGGCACGGGTTCGGGGCTGGGCACGTTACTGCTCGGCAAGCTGCGTGAAGAGTACCCCGACCGCATCGTTAACACATTCAGTGTTATGCCCTCGCCTAAGGTAAGTGAAATAGTTAAGACAAGAACATCAATAAATCTGACACTCATTTTCTTTTTTATATTATTTTTTGTATCACATGGTGGCAAACGAGCAAACGGCAAAATAATGTTTCCTCTTCCTATGCGTCCTCTCTCCACCGTGAACTCCATTTCCCCTTCCCATCCTTTGGTTATAAGAAAAGGGTGGGAAGGGGAAGAGGACTATTATTAGGCCTCCGGAAAGCACACTCATCACACGAAACGCGGAATTGCTTCCAATTCACGGCTGTCTTATTTCTTTTTAAATGAAAAGTTTTGGATATTCTACTACCTACTGTAGCTTTTTTTGTTGTCTTTCTCTGTCTTATTAGGTGTCAGACACGGTGGTGGAACCCTACAACGCGACGTTGTCGGTGCACCAACTGGTGGAGAATACGGACGAGACGTTCTGTATCGACAACGAAGCACTCTACGACATCTGCTTCCGTACTCTGCGCCTCAGCAGCCCTACGTATGGAGACCTCAATCATCTTGTCTCTGTGAGATACTATGAAATTATTAATTATAGGTTTTGCATGCGACTTCGTCTGCGCAGAATAAAAAAATTAGATAGTGTAGCCTTTTATAAATTAGGTTTAGTAATTACAGAGCCTATTAAATGCAAACAATCAATAAAACCTTTATAAGATTTCTACTTTTCAAAATAAAAAAAATTAGCTTTTCATCCATCTATTTAAAATGAATCTACTAATACGTCAATATACATGTTAATAGTAGTGTTTTGTTTAGGTATAATTATGATTTTAAAGGATTTTCTTGTGTTGTCAGCTGACGATGTCAGGAGTGACGACATGTCTGCGGTTCCCCGGCCAACTGAACGCGGACCTTCGCAAGCTTGCCGTCAACATGGTTCCATTCCCCAGACTGCACTTCTTTATGCCAGGTTTGGATAATTACATGGTTTAATGCTCTCAACCACGTTATCGATTGTCCGTTTATATTTGACCTTTGGACTATTGTAAATTACTTTTCCATTCGCAATCGGATTCGGGTGAGTAGGTGTTGAACCTTCTGCATCCTAGGTCAGTTATGGGCCTGGCACCTTCGAGCTCAAGACCTAGCCGTTTTATTCGGGTGTGTCCCAGCCTAGATTTAACCAGTTTTAAGGCGCTGGTTAATCGCTTTGTGACCTCTGTCCTTAGCATCTACTCTGTAAATGTAATGTTATTGGCGATTAACATATAGTAAATCGTATTCTTCTTATCAGCCATATGACGCCCACTGCTGGGCATAGGCCTCCCCCAAAGATCGCCACGATGGTCGGTCCTGTGCCATCCAAAAAGGCGTACATATTATTGTGTCCTAATTTCCAGGTTTCGCGCCGCTCACAGCACGCAACAGTCAGGGCTATAGAGCTCTGACAGTGCCGGAGCTCACTCAGCAGGTAACCTTCTTGAATAATTTTGTACAATTGCTTTTTTTTTGTGACTTGAAAGTCACTGTTTGCCTTGGAGAGGCATTTACAGCTTCACCGGGCTTGAGGTGGCCGAGCGCAGATGGCGCTTAGCCTAAACCTCGTTTAAGAGTAAGTTAGCTCGAGGACTCCCTCGGGAGCCTCGGCTCGGGCCGTTACTTCGTTATAATTACCAGATTGGGGATTATTACCGGATTGCTCAAGTCAAATAAGACAGTATTTCTGTATTAAATTTTTTTTGCGAAATGTTTGCGTGTGCTATTATGTGCAGTGGCGCCATCTATTATCACAGACAAGACAAATTCTATTTGTTATTTTTGCATAACTTTACTTTATTATAAACTAGCAGCCTGCTCCGGCTTCGCACGGGGATGAATCTGATAAATCTCGTAGGGTTCAGCCTGCGTTTGTTGCAACGAAAGCGGAAAACATGTATATATTTACGACATCACATTAGAAACCTCAAAAATACCAGTATTTCTCCACTATTTAATGGATGTTATTGTACATATAA
>JAAOEG020000021.1:2327304-2341745 GCA_011763625.2 Papilio bianor | reverse complement strand
ATTATATAAAAGCTTTTTGGCTACTTTTAGCCTTAATTCGAACAACACTATAAGAAAATGTGTCTGCATTGTTTGTAACTGTCGTCCTGGAACGAAGGGGCCATTGTCTATGCTGTGTAGGGAGTGCCTAACCACTGGAACTCGAACACGAAATAAACTCGATAATAAGAATAATTTTAAACGATTTTAAGCTTATTTTATTGACAAAAAGTAACTTTTGTCGAGCGAGTTGTTTACCACTATTGTCACTATGGAATCAAAATCACAGCTGTACCAACGTATTGTATTTTGTATATTATTATTATTGTATAATAGCTTTTACCCGCGACTCCGCCTCCATGGAATTAAAAAAAACTTTGTAAGCCTATGGGTTTTTTGAGATAGTGTGTTTCTATATCTGTGACAAATTACATCGAGATCCGCTGAACCGTTACGATGATACCTTCAAACAAACATCCATCTGTATATTACACTTATATCTTCATTATGGCGTACCCTCTAGTCAGTTGACCCACTTGGTAGTCTCACGCCACTACATCCCGACGCCGGATCAGTCGTATTCGGACAGTCGAGTAGAGCGGTTGTGTACCATGACAGTGTCCTTATCTTGGTATCCAGGCAAGCTACATTATTATAAACCACCTGTGCCAAGGTGGGACAACAGTCATATTTCGGATTATTGGAAATTAGCCCATGTGTTATTCTAATGTATAAGATATATTGTAAAATTTTATCGAAATCCATTCAGTAGTTTTTACATGAAAGAGTAACAAACATCCATACATTCTTATGAACTTTCGCGTTTATAATATTTATAGGATTGATTTCGGTTTCTTTTCCAGCGTATGTCTTTCTTCTCTTTCTTTTAAAAAAATGTGCAAGAAGACATCATTTAAAAACGCTTGATTCTTATTTAATTTTCCAATCGCCGTACCACAAAGTTTCACTTTAGGATAATGATGTAGATAATAAAATGTGCATACATTAACAGTGTTACGTAGTTAAGCGAATTAATTCAATACAATAGCTCGCGTGGTTAACCCGCTCCTCTAATTGTATCGTAATTATAAGTATTTAGTATAATTGTACATATTTATGAAACAACTAGCGGTCGTCCGCCACTTCGTTAGCATAGAATTTTAAAAAAGGCAGCTTGTAATATTGCCGCATCCATCAGAATCATGTCAAAGTCAAAATCAGACCAAACAAAAAAAACTTAAAAATTTAAAATAAAAAATTTAATGATATTTTTGTTTATAATCTACAAACAACTTCGTCTGATCGTAACAAATGATGACGATCCAAACTATGGTCGAATTGTATTGTCTATAGATTTTATATTTTTTATGAGAGAAGAGGACAAACAAGCGGTGGAACTCGGTGGAATCCGGTAATTATAACGAAGCAAAGACATCTCAAGCCTAGGCTCTCCGGAGCCCTCTAACTAACTTACTCTTGTACGAGGTTTAGGTTAAGCGCCAGTGCTCGCTCACCTCAAGACTGGTAAACTTGTAAATACCTCTTCAAGGCAAACAGTGATAAATCAGTAATAAATAAGGGTAGCGGAAACACCGCGGTGCATTTGACTCCATATCCGCAATACGAGAGGAACTGCAGATGCGTTGCCTTTGAGAAGGCACTCGCTTCTTGAAGGATCCTAAGTTGTATTGGTTTAGAATCATTGTATTACTCCAAAAAAAATAGTAAGATATTGTTTAGTTAAACATATATATTATTATATTATAGTTAATTTGTAATTCATTTATTTATTTTAACTCCAACGTGGTTTTATGTTTCACCATAAAAATGTATCACGACGCTTCTTCCTGTATGGGTTTTAATTATTTTTTGGTTAAGATCGCATTTTTACGCGTTAGGTTTACGCATTATAGTTTTTTCCCGCCGATAGAGTCATATTATAAAAGGGTTGTTTAAGCTAAAATTGAAAACACTGTCCAAGTTTTTTTTATGTTAAGGCGTTTAATTTTTTGATATAATTTACACAAACATTAGCTGTCACCCGCGACTCCGTTCGCACGCTCTATGTGTTCTTCCAGTTTTCTATATCTGTGTTAAATTTCACCGAGATCCCTTGACCCGTTCTGGAGATTCTAAGAAACATCCATCCAAACATTGGCATTTATATCACTAAGATATTCATTTTTACTAGCTGTCGCCCGCGATCCTGTCCACGCGTTTTTCTAAAATATTTTTTCTCTAAAATAAACGTAGCCTAAGTTAGTCTTTATTACATCAGCTACCTGCCAATAAAAGTCCCGTCAAAATCGGTACAGCCATTTCAGAGATTATCCGGAACAGACAGACAAACAAAAATTGTATTAATGTTATTTTGGTGTACGTACCGTATATATATTCATATACATGTAGTAAAAAGTTACTTTAATAACAGACACTCCAATTTTATTATATGTATAGATAAGTCTATGATTACAGCCTTGTTATATTTAAATTGTTTATATATACAAAATATTTTCTCATTTCAATTGAATTGGTATAAAAAAAGGAAAATAGTTGAAATATACGGTTAATTTGGGTCCGTGTAGTTGCAATAGTAGGGGTGTTGCGCGTGCGCAGGACATCTGTCGGCGAGGAGTGGCAACGCGGCCGCGCGGCTCCGGTTACCCCCTGCCCTCGCTCCGCTCTGTACCCGCGTCGAGCTCGTATTTCGAGGTCGCAAGTCTTTGTCTTCAAAACCATTATTAACCAGCGCCTTGACTTCACTGAGGTTTGGGTTTACAATTGTTTGGATCTGAAATATTATAATGAAGGATAGGTGAAAAATATAGCTAAATTATTAAAAGGTAAGCCATCTCATTATTTCAACATAAACATTACTATTTCATAGAAAACTGTAGACATATTTAGCTTTGTGAAAGGTGTTGTTTATACTAATATTTTAGATAAAAGATTTGTCTGTTTGTTTGCATTGTAGTCTCCAAAGTAAACCGATTTGAAAAACTATAATATTTCACAGTTCTAAAGCTATATAGCTAGTATCCCTGGGGCTATTTTTTTTAATTCCGTGCAGACGAAGTCGCGGGCAAATGCTATTTAGTAATTCGTGTGCGAATTTTCCTAAGTTTAATTTATTAAACAGATTGTCAAACGTTAATTTTAATAATATTATAAATGCGAAAGTTTAGTTAATAATGATTAGAATATGAACTTTTGCGGTAACCGAACCTGTCACGTTATGTGTCACGCAGCTTGTCACGTAGTAAGACGATACAAGCTGTGTAGCTGTCATGAGACATGGATCATCGCAACACAATGAATTACAACAATCAAATGTTTTGAATATCGGTCTGTATTGTTTTTAAACATTACGTAACAATAATATACTTGTGTTGGTATTCTTTACCAACTCATTGTCAATCTGATCAAGTTTGAAGCAAAGATATTAATATTACTAATTTTAAAATTTTTTATAATACTTCTCAGTCGCTTCAGTATTTTCAGACTGGTCGTGGTCATCAAGTAGGCGCCGTGGCCCGTTTTACGAGACGCCGTCAATCTTTTCGGACAGTTGCTTTTTTGCAAGGGGACGTTTACAGCTGTTTTCACCTGGTCTGCCTACCTCATGGGCGATCACATTTTTAATAATAAAAGGTTGCAAAAGACATAACGGCCCCTTAAATTAGCCGAAAAGCGTACCTATCTCTGCTCATAGACAGCCGTAATTGCAAATGCGTTGCCTACCTTTGATCGGAGGACGAGACGAACAGAAAGAGAACGTATCCCTCTTTGCGTTCCTTTCTATGTCAATTCTACTCCCCTTTTCTTATACGAAAAGGATAGGAAGGGAAAGAGAACTAAAATTAGACCTCCGGAAAGCACACGCATCAGACGAAACGCGGAATAGCTTCCACTTTACGTCTGTCCTTTGTGTGGTCGTGGATCGTCACTGCAATACAGTGAGCCTATTCGTGTGAAGATGTTAAAGCGGGCTCTACCACTGTTTAAATCCCATTCGTGGTAATCCTCGTCAGGAAGCGACTTGCGACTTGTCTTATTACTAGCGGCCTACTCCGGCTTCGCACGGGTATAAATCTGATAATTTCGTAGGGCCTGTGTTTGTTGCAACGGTAGCGGAAAAAATGTAATTATTTACGACATCACATTAGAAACCTCAAAAATAACAATATTTCTCCACTATTTAATGGATGTTATTGTATATATAAACCTTCCCATTCAATCACTCTATCTGTTAAAAAAATCCGCATCAAAATCCGTTGCGTTGTTTTAAAGATTTAAGCAGTCAAGGGGACATAGGGACAGGGAAAGCGACTTTGTTTTATACTATGTAGTGATATGAGTTATACATCAAGGTTATGCAAATCTTAATTATAATTTTTAACAAATAGTTTAGTCTTTTATGGTTTGGCTCGTTAGCTTCTATTTAGTGATAAGTCACGTAACAAGATAACAATATCCGTCTTAGATAAGAAAGTCATAAGCTTTGAGCCAGCGAACTACAACCGTGGACTTCTACTGCAGAAAGCACCTGTAATAAACATGTATCATTCAAAGAATGAGAACAGTGATTTTTGTCAGTGAAAATCTACCGTTATATCAATATTATTTTCGTGTGACACAAGACGCAGGAACGCAAAAACATTTGTGACGTTGAGAATCACATTGTTTAAGGATTGTTAAGTCCAGTTTGCACCAAGAATTTAGGAGTAGATATTAGGAGCGTCGGTGGCTCAGGGGCTAAGCACTTGACTTGCAATCTGCAGGTCCAGGTTCGAATCCCGTCATGTACCAATGTGTTTTTCGATTTTCGAATTTCATATGTACATTTACCCGACGATCTTACTGATTGATGCAACCTGCACATATCGGAGAAGAAATTCAAAGATGTTTGTGAAGTTAACCAACACACACTGGGCCAGCGTGGTTGACTAAGGCCTAGTCAACCCTAGCTTAGGGTAGGCTCCGAGCCCCTCGGTGGGGACGTATAGTGAGCTGATGATGATGATAGTAGATTAGCAAATCTTTAGTCGAGCAGACCTTTTATTTTTCTATTTTTTCTGCGAGGGAGGGCGAGGGACTCGTGGTAGGAGGCTTTACTGCCTCCTACCACGAGTTCTTCGGTATCTGCTAAACAAGTCTGAACCTGTCGTTTTATTCGAGTTCTTTAGTATATGCTGATCTTGCAAAATATCGCTCACTTGTGTACTGTTACAAAACTACAATATACATCATCAGCTCACCATACTCCCCCCCCCCACTGCGGGGCTTGGAGTCTACCCTAAGTTAGGGGTGACTTTTTAGTCAACGCTGTCAGTTGACTTCACACATTTCTTTGAACTTCTCCGATATGTGCATCACGATGTTTTCCTTCACCGTCCGATAAATGTACGAATGAAATTCTAAAATGGAAAAACGCATAGCACAAAATACGGGATGGCTGTTTTTTTTTCTTTCAATATTCAAACGTAAAAAATGAATTAAATAAGATTCGTGTGAAATATTCGCAACTTTCGATTTTATAAAATGTTTGTGACCCCTGTCTGTCAACAAGGTGACGTTCGAAGGTCTCCGCCTGTCTCCCAGACAAATCAATACTATATTTATTTCATCAATGTGTTTCCCTTGTAAATAACTTATTAATACTAGCTGTCCGCCCGCGTCTCCGATCGCGCGGAATTAAAATAAAACTTACTATCCTATGTGTTATTCCTAAACGAAGTCAACCACGTGAATCTTTGAGCAAGCGTGGCGACTTCCATCCAAATATCCACGTCAATGTTTTTGTCAGCCCAAGGTCAGCTGCGAGTTGCACTACGCCTTCCTCCCACATTTATGAACAGCTACGTCTGCCTTGTTCCAAGCAACGATGTTTGAACCCAAGAATAAAAACCTGTAGACGCTAATTCTGACACTACGAGTAGAACAAATTGATAACAGGCATTAGTGCCAGGGGACGCGCGGTTTGCGGTGCGGGTAGAGGGAGGATCTGGTTACGACCGGTTCCCGCCGGTTGCAACCTTGAACTTCGCCTCAAGTTATCTGGTAGCTTTTTTATTGCAGATTTCATAATCGGAGCACGAAAGCTCACTATGTCGTGTGTGTTGTTAAATATTTGTATTTATGACTAGCTGGCGCACGCGACTCTGTTTGTGGGTTCTTTTTCTAAAATAAACGTAGCCTAAGTTACTCCTTATTACATAACCTACCTGCCAATGAAAGTCCCGTTAAAATCGGTCCAGCCATTTCAAATATTAGCCGGAACAAACAGACAGACGGACAGACAGACAAAAATTGTAAAAATGTCATTTTGGTGTATGTACCGTATATACTATGTACTATTACTATATACTATGTATATTCAAACACATGTAGTAAAAAACGGTTATTTCAATATTACAAACAGACCCTTCAATTTTATTATATTATATATTATATTAGATACGTAACTTACGTAATATCCGACAGACGGAATGCAATTTCACGCAAATTCACGGGTTCAATTCCGGGCTATTTAAACAAGCGAGCGTAGGTTAAGCAATTGACTTGTAAACTGTAGATCCTAGGTTCTAATCCCGCAAAGTACCAATGTGTTATTCGATTTTTGAATTTCCTATGTACATTTATCTGACGTTACGGTGAAGGAAAACACCGTGATGCACATATGTATGTGAGAAGTTCAAAGATATATGTGAAGGCAATGTGTCAGTGTTGACAAAGGCCTAGTTCTAAGTTAAGGCTCCCTCAGTGAGTATATTTAGCTGATGATCGATTCCATTGCGTTATAGAAGTGCAAGTTAATTTCTACACTAGCTGTATATCTTAATCTACGGCGAAATCATTTAGACAATATTATTTAATTATTTTTCAAGAAAAGAGCGTACACCTCTATTAAAGTTCGTTACACATCTGCGGTTTTAGTTTATCCTATAAAAATAACTTCATATGAAGATCATGTTTTGTGATAGCTATTCGAGTCGATGTTAAAAGAACAAAAAAAACAAGGTTGAGCTAAAATGATTTCAAATAGTACATTTGAGCCACAAGAGGAGTTTATCGTTATTAATTATTTTCTAATATAAAACTTTGGATACATTTAACAGTGGTAGAGCCCGCTTTAATGTCTTCTAGCGAATAGGCTCGCAGCAATACCATGACCACACAGAAGACACGCGGCAAGTGGAAGTAATTCCGCGTGCAGTCTGATGAGTGTGGTACCGGAGGCCTAATACTAGTCCTGTTCACCTTTCCACCCTTTTCTAATAAGGAGAGGATGGGAAAGGGAAGAGGATTTCGCGGAGAAAAGGACGCATTGAAAGAGGAAATGTTCTCTTTCAGTGTGTCACCTCCTTTGTTGATTAAAGGTAGGCAATGCTGCATTTGCGGATGTCTATGGGCAGTCACTTCCTTATTTCAGCGATTTCAGGTGGCCGCTTGCTCGTTTGGCACCTTGTAATATAAAAAAAAAATAACCAAAGTTACAGATGAGACTCGTCATTGGTATTCTAATGTTGAATTAAATATTTCAATGTGTTAAATGTTTGCAAATAAATCCGGACTCCAGCGGTTTATTGGTGGTTTAGGAAGCTTTGACCATGACCAAGATATTTGCCAAACCTTCGTTTCTGTAGTGTAAAATGTGCACAATATCAGACGGCGCGAGCTTTTGTTTGCTTTGGCTACGGATTTATAACAATTCGCGAATAACCAACGCCTATTTAATGAATACTTACTAATATTAACTACTGAATCGTTTTCGTTTACAAAATAAAGTGTTATAGAACTCGTTGCTGATGTCTATGGACATGGCGCTTCGCTATTTCAGCGAATCAAGTCGTCCGTTTGCTCGTTGGCCAACAGATATCTTACTAATACAAATGCGATTGTTTAGATGGATGCTTGTTAGATCAATTCGGTAATAAAAAGGAAATAATGGCCTAAGCCGAGGGCTCCTGAGCCCTTGAGTTTATATACTCTTAAGCGAGGTTTAGGCTAAGCACCAGCGCTCCAACTGAAGCCTGGTGAAGCTGTAAATACCTCTTCAAGGCAGAGACAATTTTTATATTACAAGTTATTGTACACAAGTTTTAAGAGTTACCGGTAACTCCTCTCTAGTAAATTAAAATCGGCAAACCGTAAAATCCGGTTTTACCGGTAAACTTTTGAAGTGCTCTAGTAATAAATTATAAACTATCAAATTATTAAGTTCATAGGTAGCTTAAGGCTCAGGGGTCATTTGACTTGTAATCTAAAGGTCCTAGGTTCGAATTTCGCCTTGTACTGATGTTTGTGTTATTAGAATTTAAATGTTTTTGGTTTTCGAATTTCATATGTATTTATCCCAGGTTACGGTGAAGGAGAACATCGTGATGATAATCTGAGAAGTCATTTAATATATGTGAAGTCTGCAATAGGTCAGTTTTGACTAAGTGTGACCTTTAACTTAGGGTAGGCTCCCTCACTGGGGATGTATGAGCTGATGATGATGATGAATCATATTATTCGTTGTAATGAACTAGTATTGTACTATGAAGTGGCGTTCGGTCAATGTTTCCAGTTGGTAGTGGGTGGTGAAAGTGCGGCAACAGTACGCTTTCCACGATCTAGAGATGTGCCTGCAGTCTCTAGGACTTCACTAATTTTATGTCTTACGTTTACATCAAATTATAATAACTTTTTTTCCATGGAGAAAATGCTTCTTACTGTTATTATATTTATTACTAGCTGTCGCCCGCGACTCCGTACGCGCTTTTTTCTTTCTAAAATAAAAGTTTTTTTCTGAAATAAACGTAGCCTAAGTTACTCCTTATTACATCAGCTGCCTATCAATAAAAGTTCCGTCAAAATCGGTCCAGAGATTAGCCGGAACAAACAGACAGACAGACAGACAGACAAAAATTGTAATAAATGTTATTTTGGTGTTAGTACCGTATACATATTCGTATACACGTAGAAAAAAACGGTTATTTCAATATTACAAACAGACACTCCATTTTTATTAGATGTATAGATTACGTATTGTAAATGCGAAAGTTTAGATGGATGTTTGGTCGCCTTAACTGCTTAAGGGATATTAATGAAATTTGGCATAAATGTAGAGGATAGTTTGGAAGAAGACATAGGCTACTAATAAAGGTTTTTTTTATTCGGACAGGGTCGCGGGCGGTACTTAATTTTGAAATAATTAAATCAAAATCAAATATTTAGCTTATAGAAGTCTTTATGGAAAATAAGCTTAGTATTTATTGAATGGTGTCACAGTCACACACTCTTAAAGTGGTAGAAGCAAGGAACAACATCTGTTGCAAGAATTGTCTCGCAGCAATACCACGACCACACAAAGGCAATAGCCAAGTGGAAGCTATTCCGCGTACTTTCTGGTGAGTGTATGAGGGAGACCTAATATTAATCTTCTTCGTTCTCCCCTTATAAGTTAAAGATAGGAAGGGAAGTGGATATTATAGTGGTACGCATAGAAAGATGAAATAGTCTCTTTCAGTGCATCTCCTTTCCCGTTTATTAAATCTATGTTAATGGACAAATCTATAGTCTACGGGCAGAGGTCGCTTCGCTATTTCAGTTTGCCCGATTGCCACCTAGTAATATAAACAAATATTCTATATTTTGTCTTCTATTAAATGAAAAGCATGAAATACGAAATAATTATGACATATCAAAATGATCATTATTTATTTAAATAATCATTTTTTAAAACAAAATAAATCAAGGCTAAAACAACAGAGTTGAATATCAATTTCAAAAAAATAATACAAAAATATAATTAAATAATCGGTAATCGTAATAATCGGTATCGCGTTCACATCACTACTCGCCTGTCAGTTCAATCAACCGACGCTAACTATTCACAATCGATTTTTTCCTTTTTGGCGCCAACTCGTTTGGTCACCTGCAAATGGAAAGGAGTTTCATTTCTTATTATTATTATTCTATTACTCAGTTACATTTTATTATTGTAAAATTAGGTCTTTGTTAAAAGAGGATTTACTTTTTTTTAAGATCTATATTGAAGTAGTTGACACTTCTCGTCGGCAGATGGCAGTGTATCCCAACCACCGCATTGTTTAAAAAAATCGTTACGGAAATAACTTATTTAAAAACATATTGGAAGAACTTAACCATTGTATTAATTCTGTAAAACGTCTAAACAACTCACGTTTAGACAATGTTTTTCCTTTTAGCCGCATTTTTGACTTTCAAAGCTCATTCATTAACAGTGGTAGACTCCAACATATGTAGAACGAATACCACGACCACAAAAGACATCAAGTGGAAGCAATTTTGCGTTTCTTCTGATGAGTGTGCGTTTCGGAGTAATAATATTAGTCCTCTTCCCCTTCCAACCCTTTTCTTATAAGGATGGGATTAAAAGTGAAGCGGATTAGTCGGAGAAGGAGACTCATAGGAAGAGGAATTATTCTCTTTCAGTTCATTTTACTTCTGTCGATTAAAGATTGGCAACGCATCTGCAATTGCTGATATCTATGGGCAGCGGTCACTATTTCATCGATTTAAGGTGACCATTCGCTCGTTTGCCACCTTGTTATATAAGAAAGAATAATTATTGGACTGCTATAATTTAGCCATTATGTGTATTAGACAGGTAATATAGATGTAAGCTATGTTTTTAATAAATAAGGAACAGCCGCTGTGTTGCCAGTGATGCACGAGCAGTCGGAGCAGTTTGCTTATTTATTAAAAGTGCTGTGACCATCAGTTTATGACGGAAAGTCCTGTATAACTTTTATCTTGCTACTTCGTAATATATTACGATGTTAGTCATTTATGCATTAATGCATTCAATTAATGTCAGCTAATAAATTTACGGATTTTTATACGAAATAAATACGGTAAGAAATATTCATGCTAAAGGGTTAATGACCAGTATAAATAGTGGACATAAAAAGGTGATGATGATGAATAAATTAGCAACAAATCATCATCATCATTTCACGTGAATGCACAATGTTTTATAAATGTTATTGTTTTGACGACAATCTTTCTTGGTACAGTAATTAAAATTGAATATTTATCTTTTAAAATGTACTGAAAGATATTTAATACTAAATTAAAATAATTATAGTTAAATTAGCGATTTAAATTTTATAAAAATGATTCCACATTTACACAAAATAGAAAAATAATTTCGTTATGGCCACCCTAGTGACAGCGTTCCGTTCGACGCTCTGTTTGTTATTTAACATCTTTTTGTTTGCGCGCCCGAAAATTTGAAGTAAATAAAAAAATATACACTCGACTTATTTGTTTTAGTTAAATCGTGTAAACGTAATAGAGTTGAAATGTTTGTTGATAGAACGATATACGATAGCTTAGGATACAGATAGATCGATCGATAGATGGCGTTTTGATTGGTGTGTGGCTTAACAAACCAATTAGACTCATTTGGCGAAAAAAGTTACATTAAAAGTGACATCTGTGATTGATCGGAGGGAGAGGGGATCGGAGCCTACTCTAAGTTAGGGGTGCCTAGGCCTTAGTCAACGCTGACAGTGCATTGACTTTAGATATATCTTTAAAATTTTCAGATATGTGCATCACGATGTTTTTCTTCACCATCGGATAAATTAACACTTAAAATTCTAAGATCGAAAAACACATTGGTACGTGGTAGGATTCGAACGCAGGGCCTGCACCTTAAAAGTCAAATGCTTAATTCCTGAGCCACAGCCGCTCTCTCGTTAAGCTTAAAATATATATTAATTTTTTAATATTTTCTAAGTAAAGTTTTTTATAATTCTGATTTCATTATGTCCATTAAATACGTTTCAATGCAAGTAATACCTTCAAATTCTATACCGTTTCCAGTAAAAATTAAATTGTACGCATTTAAGAGTAAATAGGGCTTCGTTACGAAAAAGTCCCGGAATCCGACGCCCCGCGGTCCGCCGGGCTGCCGGGTCACGGTCGCAGATTAAACATTCAGCGCGGGAAACGCTGCCATTTTAATTGGGACCGAGGACGCCATCTTGCGGTGGGTTTTGCGGGAAAAATTCTTTTCGCTTAGAAATGATTATAAATATATATTTTTTTCTAAAGGAATATAAACTTTTTGTCAATATGTAATTTATAAAAATGTGTGTTACTTACACTGTTAAGGGATCTATACTTCCAATGAAGATAAAAAAGTGCATCATAAATTCAGAAACTTATTGGATACATATATTTCCTACTAATATTATAAACGCGGGAGTTTGTAAGAATGTATGGATGTATGTTTGTTAAACTTTAATACAAAAATTTCTGAATGGATTCCGATCAAACTGTACAATAAAGAAGCTTATGCAGTAGAACAAGACTTAGGATATAATTAAAAATATATTGTGTCAATTATACAAAATATAACGATATGAATGTGTTTACAATAGATATTTGGAGATATCCCATGAGCTTTGCACAAGCACACAAACACAAGCACAAAGACAACTTTTTTTATAATTCCGCGCGGATGGAGTATCGGGAAAAAGCTAGTTTGATAATAATCTATGTTATTGAAATAAGAAGTTGCCAATTCCAACATTTTTTCACTAGTAATATTTTTTATTCGTAATTTATATAAATTTTACAAATTCAATATCTCGCACGTCTGGACGTAGGATGAAAATGACAAATTGCTTTCTTTGTCGCACACTGCACGTGGAAATCATAAGTGCGACAAGGACGACACTTCTACGGCTTCTAGTGTTGCCACACTCGTAAGTCACGATTGACATACTTGTACAATTTTAGGTCAAAAGATTGGACGTTTTGATTTAGTATTTATACGAAGTATTGCATTAAAGAGTACGCACGTATAAAAAATTAAATGATATTTTTAAATTGCTATCTGAAGTAATTGTTTGATTATTTTGTAAAATCTCACTGAATTTTGGTAAATATTTCGTAACATCTGTGCTCCAAAAGCTTCCTCTAAGATTTTTTATTACAAGGTAGCAATCGGTCATATGAAATCGCTGAAATAGCAAAGTGCTGCTGCCAATAGACATCCGCAATTTTTGTTTCTTCTTCCTATGCGTCCCCTCCTCCGTCAAATCTACATCCCCTTCACATCCTTTCCTTTTAAGAAAAGAGTGAGAAGGGAAATATACTAATATTAGGCCTTGGGTACGTACTCTAATCAGAAGAAACGCGGAATAGCTTCCACTTCACTCCTGTCTGTGGTCGTGATTATTACATTGGCTGAGCAGCCCAATTCATGCAACAGATATTGTTATTGCTGGCCTCTACCACTGTTGCACATTACGCAATTCTCAATTGCAACAATACTTTATTATATACTTCATCTTTTAACACTTTTGATGTGAATATTTCTTAAATAGTTAAACATAAAAATAATATATAGCCTGACATTTTGTAGTTAAGAAAAGTTTTTAATAACTCTTTCATCTGCTCTATAATTATCTGTCTTAAATTAAAATAAACTTCCATAACGAAAAATATGATTTCATGTAATATATTTTGAATATTTGTTTGCAATGGGATCTCGCCGCAAGGGCGTTGTTGAGATGGCGGGTAAATTGCCTCAGCTGCAGCTGAACTCACGCCAAATACAACAAAATGGCGGAAACTATAATTGTTTATGGAGCTTTTGATAATCGATTCGTGATTTATTTTTGCTTCGTATATTAAAATTATTCAAAACTTAATGATTAAAATCTTTATTTATTGTTTTTATTACTTTTTACGAATACATGACAGTTGTGTTTTTTAAATTAAAAATAGAATAATGGCGGAGAACGCAGCGTGAAAGCGGGAACCGATACTCACGCACGAAGCGTACGCACAATGACGCGGAAGTGGTCAGCAAACTCTAGTGCCCACTGCCTACTCTCTGGAACATACTCTTTGTTCTAACTGACCTGTCAAATACGCTTAAATCGTGGTTCAGTATCTAACGAATTTTTTATTAATTACTGCCATTGTCAAAAGAGTCACAAGAATTGACTATGGTTTTTAATATTAAAAGGTGGCAAATGCGACCGCTACCCATCGACAACCGTAATTGCAGTATTGCCTGGAGTAAATGCACATAAATATAATTATTTAATTCCTATGCGTACCTTTCAGCATCAAATTCACTTCCCCTTTCCATCCTTTCCTTATTAGAAACAGATGGGAAAAGAGAAGTAAATTTAGACCTCACGAACATAAATAGGCTGTCTTCTTTCATGTATTTTTGTGACTAAATACATTTTTATCCTATTTTATATATTTCTGCTAGGATTAACTTCGGTAGCATAATTTAGACGGGCCAGATAAATTACTTACGTTTGAAGTGCTGGGTTATTTAATTTCAGAATAAAACAATGTAGCATCTTTAGAGATTATTATATATTAATTGATTCAAGTGAAATTTATTCGATTAGAAGCAATTATTACTACTGACATCCTGGTTATTTAGTTATTACTGG
>JAAOEG020000021.1:2261913-2273265 GCA_011763625.2 Papilio bianor | reverse complement strand
TTTTTTGACTAGTGTCATCTTTGTGTCGGCGTATATTAATATTGAAAACGACAAATTCCAGTTAGGTCTTCTATTTGTAGTTGTGAAGAATGCAGTGTATAAGAAATATTTTGTTCGTCCAAAGAAGGCGGAGTAGGGAGGGTAGTTGAAGATTTGCCGCCGTGCGCTCAAATCGGTCAGTGTCAGCTTGTGCCTTGCGGCAATAGGTTGTCTGGAATAGGTAGTGCGTAGGGTAATGTAATAAATGTCATTATTGGGGAGATTGTTGTGTCATAAACTAAAAAAAAATGTAGTTTATAAAGTCAATTAAAATGTTAAAAAAAACTCACTCCTTTTACTCGTGCTTTCATATTTATATAAAACTAGCTGTCGCCCGCGACTCTGTCCACATGGAATTAAGAATAAACTCAGTGTTCTTCTAGACTCTTCAACATCTATGCCAAATTTCATTGTGATCTTATTTCCTTTATTTGAACAGATTTTAAATTTAAGGCTTTAACTACGTAATGAATTAAATTTTTCAAATTGTATCCTTAGTAAACTACATAACGGCTAAATCACGTGACTTCAGCGTACATATAACGTGACAGTGGGACATCTGCAAAATTACTGTAGAATATTCTTATTCCCGGTTCCCTCATCCGTCCAACTTTCGCAGGTTATGAAAGTCATAGTGTCCTTTCATAAAAGTCGCTTTTTGGCTTGTTAATATCGTTTAAATCTGTAAAAGACAACCATATTTACATCACATGTATTTTAAATTATCATTTGGTCATCAAAAGCGGGACTATCTTGTCCTTGCGAGACAGCGTGACAAACCTGCTAAACTGGGACCTATGGTTACCTTATGAACCAAACATTTTGAGCCCCGTGGGTTCCTTGTCCGCAACGCCGAATTAATTTACACTCACGATTATTAAGGGTTCGAATCTAGTCTTTACAAACCGAGTAAATGTGAATTTAGCTGTTATTTAGTTTAATAAAATGTCCCATGAAATAGGCCCAATGGGTCGATAGTACCTACAATTTTCCTTGGTACGAAATCTTCAAAAAAACATCTGTCTATACGATTTTGCAGCATTTAGTAAAAGGAGTGAGTATTGAAGATTTGAATTGGCAACACTTTGTCAAGTTTATGATACAAAATGTACATTTGGGCTATGGTTGATTCTATGTACATAGGAACACTAACAAATCATTTACCTAGATCAGACTGGCATGCTAGATACACTAACAAGTCTATTGCGTAGCCACTTATGCTCTCTATAGTTCTACTAACAGTAACTCGGGTAGTTTTTGCTCTATAATGTTGCCATGTAATGGCTCAATATTTTGGTAATTCTTAGTAACTTTTATAAATGTAAATCAAATGCAAATCCTGTATAAATTGTGTTCTTATAATTGTTATATCAATCACGTCGGTAGAATTGTATTTTATTACAATGGAAGACATTTTAAATAACAGTATACCAGACTTGGTAGCAATTTCTTTCTCAATTAGTAGAAATTTCACCGATTTATTGCTATTATAGAGTTATTATTTATAAGTATTGCCTTTCTAATGCTATTCATCTAATAGTTAAAATACAATTCAATTATGTATTTTGAAATATTTTATACAAATTCAGTTGTTAATTTTACATGTTGATATTTTTTACTTCACGCGACATGGCAACACACAAGTGTTACTCAAGTACTAGTAATTTGGATCCTGTATTAATATTAAGGTTTGATTAGGAGAGTTGGCGATACTCATCAGTTATAATACACTAGTTGCTGTAATTTGTTGTTGTTAGAGCGGCGAGCACGCGGTACGCCACACGACTATTAGTTGAGTGTCCTCTTGCCTGATATAACTTACTTTGGTAAAACCTTAGCTCTAGTTACTACCCAAAGTCTTAGTTTGTGTAAATACTACAGCTCTCTCGATCACAAAACCGATTGTTTCATCGTATACGAGTGCCATCACCTAGATCCCCTAGCGATTCTCTTGGCGTGGGCGCTGGACTGGCGAGTTGCGTACTAACGGGCGCCGCGCGCAGCGGTCGCGCGGCTTCGGCTTTATTACGTTCCAGGAGGCGGCCTCCGTGGACAAGGTGCTGGCCGTGCCCGTGCACACGCTGGACGGCAAGCGCATCGACCCCAAGCACGCCACGCCCAAGTCCGCGCCGCGCCCCGCCAAGACCAAGAAGATATTCGTCGGCGGCGTCGGACAGGACACCTCCGCCGACGAGGTGCGCGCCTACTTCTCCCAGTTCGGACTGGTGGAGGACGCCGTGATGCTGATGGATCAGCAGACAAAGCGGCACCGCGGCTTCGGCTTCGTCACCTTCCACTCGGAGGAGGCGGTGGAGCGCGTGTGCGACATCCACTTCCACACCATCAAGAACAAGAAGGTGGAGTGCAAGCGCGCGCAGCCCAAGGAGGCGGTCGCCGCCGCGCCGCTGGCCATCGGCAAGCGGCTCGTGCTTCGCCCCGGCCGCGGGCTGGTGTACGGGGGCGTGGGCGCCGTGCCCGCCGTGGGCGCGGTGGGCGCCGTGGGCGTGGGCGCGCACGCGTACCGCTACGCGCCGTACGCGCTGCCCACGCCGGGCACGCTCGTGGCGCCGCCGACGCCCGCGCCCGCGCCCACGCTGCCGCAGTTCGGCGCCGCGTACTCGCTGGCGGGCGTGGACATGTCGTCGTTCCAGGGCGTGGACTGGAGCGCCATGTACGGCCTGCCCATGTACATCTAGGCGGGTCCGGTCCGCAGAGAGAGGTCAGGTTGAAGCAGCTTTTTCATTTGTTTTCTCTTAATAGTTCCTACGTACTGTCGCAGCGAGAACGCGACCATGATCAGTATTCGAGGTTGTTGTTGAGTTTGCGGCGATCGGCTCATCGGCTCATCGGCGTAGGGTTAAGTCAATTTTGAACTCGACAAGCAATATATGGCCCCGTCTCGGGACCGCAGGCAAAGATACGCATTTCTTTTTATTAAAAATTAATATAAGGCGAAGATCTCAGATAATATTATAGTTTGAGCTGAACGAAAGTAATTGTTTCGTGTATCTGTGTTGGATTTAACGGTAGTTTGTAGTGCACGATCCTTGGTCATTAAACTATATTATTTATAAAGTGTATATTCGATGAATCTCATGCAGCTCTGTATTTTTTTCGTATTATAATGTGTGCACTGCCCTCGGACGCCAAGTGACGCGCACCAATACATGTTTATTGTGCCAAATCACATTAAATGTAATAGAAGACATATACGTTTTCTATAATATTGTTCATTGAAAACTTTGTTTCAAAGACTATTTTCAAATTTTTTAAACAGGACCACATACAAGACAAGTTGCATTACTTATCTTTCTATCGCCAGTTCTGAATAAATAAAACAATAAACATAATATGCGCGGTTTTACAGCTAAAAAACTTATAATTATAATTAATCTGCGGCCGCGTCACAAGGCAGAAGAGGGTCAGTCGGGTCACAATACTCCCCATACATATCTAACTCGAGTGGAAAGCAATCTCATATAGCATTATTTATGACTTGGTAGTTTTATGATATCGCCTCGACTCGGCCACTCTCCCATTAAACGAATCGCGACTAAATTTCAGAATGTGGGTACTTTAGAATGATCAGAGGCTAAACTGCGACAGTGAGCGAGTCGAAGTGGCGAGATTTAGTATTACGTATTGATTAGTATAGCTGTTGAGGGAATGCTAACTAACACCAGAGTGTCTCGTGACAATAAGCTAAGTATAAGCCGCTGTAGATTGTCGCGTCACTTTGCCTGGGCCCCTGCGCCCCTGCGCCCCTGCGCCCCTGCGCCTGCGCAACACTTTGTATTATAGTTGTTTTTTTTCTTATACGATGTGTTTACGTAGTCTAGCTTGGTACAATTGGTATGTTGGGTTTACGATTCTCCGCCTCTCCTTGGGTTCAGTGCATGTCGTGTATAATAAAAGTGCCAACTGTAGTCTATTAGATCGCTAATTAACTCTATACCAGTTTGATTGGTGACGATACGATTGTATCGCAACGCCTAAGCTCTCTTTACTCATGTATTTATTTGTAATGAAGGTAGTGTTAGATATAATTATATGATAAACTCTTAAAAGCAATACTTAATACTTACACACTGTGATTAGACAAGTATTATACTATAATTATGGATAAAAGACGTTTTATGGTTGTGTTCGTGCAATTTGTAGATTTAAGTGGAAATTTTCTCGGACAAGGTCCTACACTATTATTGAATATTTCGTGGAAAATTTTCGGGTCTCTCAAATACTTAATTTAATCTCGTACTTAAAATTTAAAAAATGTTCCGATTTTTAAATGTTTATTTGTGGTACTTAACTTGTATTGGACAATACGTCGTTTCGATGCATATCTTACATTTATAAACTTTCTGATATTGCTCACGTTTCGATAATAATATTTGGGATAGTAAAATTTCTTAAATAAAAAATAAACAGGGTTCTCTTTGAAATTCGTAAGGGGCGTTCTTTAAGCCGAAAGGCAAAATCCAAATCCTACATTTTTAGAGTTGATTAAAACAAGACTCTTTTATATCCCTCCTATTAAATTGTTAATTACTACGTGGCTCAGATTGCCTTATGGCATCTTTTTTTTTATAATTGGCAAAAGCCAGGCAAAGTGACGCGGAGACATTAGAGGCAAATGCATGCGGTAGCTTTGCCGGCCTCATTCCCACGCCGGCCGGCACACACCTTGTAACCTTGCTGTGTGGAAACACAACTACCCTCTACAACTTTTGCTACAAATTCATCATAAATATATTCAATGACTTAAAGGTGAAGTATTAGTGAAGTGTCAACTGACCCAGTGTTTATGGAATTGTTGTTTCCACACTACAAGGCTACCGAATGCTATACCACATGTATACACTTACCTATCCTTATTATAGCAGTATTCTTAATATAAGTAGGGTAGAAACTCCTGAGATTATTTGCGATTGCCGTGTTTTTTGCTATCAAATTCCTCTAAATGCCACAACTCGTACAAACATCGAGGAAGTGCAACTTTGGACTTAATTCCTCATCTTCTTGATTCCTTTGACCTCTTGCCATGAAACTTCTTGAATTTGATATGAACACTCGGCAATCGCGACGCCCGATTATAACATCTTTTGTATATTAGCATTTTCCTAAAATTTTCAGTATTAGATGGTTGATAATATTTTTGTGATGTCTTATTTGGTAACCCATTCGCCGGCGGCCGCCGGGCGCCGTGCCCGGGGGCTGCAGCGGGAGCAGCTCATTTAAAATGTGTACTTAATTTTTTTTATTACAAGATATGTATTGCCGCGCGAAGTCACTCTCGGAGTGATTTCGCGCAGTGAAAAGATCGTATGTTTATTTTTTCTCTATAACACTTGTACTAGTTACATTGGTAACGTTGATTTTCGCCGGCGTCCGTCGCCTTGTGATTGAAAGAGATTGTTTTTTTTATTTAATGTTTGCGGGACGGGCGCCGGCGGTAGGCTAGCTGTAGTTACGTTGTATTTAGTGGACTTAGTGATTGCCCGTACATAATGTATGTAATGGAGCACCTAGCGATACCCAATGTGTCATTACATTATTAATATTAGAACAATATATCGTGTGTTTTATTTCGCTTGGCTCCGACAGCGGGGTTGGAATCCTTTGTGACGGGGTGTGGTTGTTTCCTTCACGACATGCTCTAGTATAGTTAGCTTGCACGATTGTGTTGCGTGAGCGACGCCGGGCGCGGGGTAAGTATGGGCGGGTGGGCATGCGACGGCCACTAGGTAAGTCGGCAGAGTAGCGAACATTGAGGCATGCATATGTATCATTATATATACTATATATAGCGTAGATTAACGCGTCTTGTATATTCGTGACTAACACTCGACTCTCACTTGACTCGTCTCTCGGAGTATAGGGCATGGTTGGCATGGACTTGTACGTAAGCGATACCGAACGAGATTCTTCCAGATTCACTGTCAATTCTTCAATGGGCGTTCGCCACACATTGGTTGTGAAACGTGCTATTACAGTATTGCTTTCCAAGATTGTACACGCACATGAAATTGTGTGTGAAAACTACCCTCAATTATGACACTAGAGTAAAACTATTGCGTGACTTTGAAAACAGTTCGGTAACAACGTCAACAGTTTGTCACATGTCGTCAACGTGCAGTACATCTTTGAAAGCAATGTTCTTGACGTAGACACGTAGAGTTAGACCTCGTAGTAACGCTTGGCTCAATGCCTCCAGTCTTCCTCGTTTAACGTTTAAAGTCATACGAAATTAATTTGCCAAAAATATCTCGCCAAAACTAATTCGTTTGCTCAATCGATTTTAGATTATTTCGAATGATTCCGCGTGTCGTTTCAGAGCCCAAGTTAACACGCCGTTTCGTGTTGATCTGTGACGTGAAAATTTATATCTGTAATTGCCAAAAACGACCGCTTTCTCGCTGGTGTAGTTTAAGGATAAGACAATAATTTAAAAAGGGGACGTTGCCAACTCGGACGTTGAAAAAACATTGTTACGACGTGATGCCATTTTACACATACATTCCTCTCTAGTCATTTTTTACTTAAGGATTTTGTTGAGTGTTTTACGATGAAAAAGTGAAACTACGAACTCTCATCTTGCTCAATGCTCGTTCTTGCCTCGTAGTTTTCACTTGACATTGTATGACGGCTTATAGTAGTTTGTGCCATACGCGACGCCACAGCACAGCGGCATACAGTAGTGACTCCATAGCTTTGCAACTCCAGGCTCTCTGGACCAATGTACGACAAGTTATCATATATTCTCGATTATTAATAAGGTTATAATATACATGGATTATTATACAACTTTTGGATTGGTATAATATAAAGGTAATGTTGAAAACTAAATAAAAAAATTAGTATGTTGTGTGTTTGAAACGTGCGGCAGACGCTAGAGTAGTGACAGTAGACGTAGAGATTTTGAAATTTTACATACAATATACTATAGAGATGTTAAGTATGACTAATCGAAAGCAATAACATTATTCTTATTACTAGTACATACTAGTAGCATCGCGCGCCGCCGCCCGCCGTGCAGCGGCACGAGGCGTGAGTGTTTGCACGGTTTGTCCGCTAGAGGCGCGGGGGAGCGGGGCGGTGGCGCCATCTTGAACTTGTTATACACTCCGCATACAAGATATTTTTGTATATTAGAGTTCGGTGTATTCAGTAGTGAGTTTGTATTTTAAACGTTGATACCCGTGATAAAATAACAAAATATGTGATTACTCGTTTAATGTAGGGCGCACTCGCCGCTTGGGGCGTGCGGCCATGTTTGCTCGTTTAACATATATCAGTGTTCCCATGTGTGTGCATAAAGTTTCAAACTTTAAAATTATAGCGTTAATTTCATACATGGCTACATTTAATAAAGTAATTCTTGTACTTACAATGTACTTCTGATTTCAAACAATAATTAACAGTTCTTACCATTGTAATATATTTGTCATTCTTGTTCTCTGCGTTTTGCTCTTCATTAAGTAATTTAAAGTAATACATATATCGTAAGTTGTTAGTCGTTTAAAAAGTATTTTCTATCATGCATATTATTTCCGTTCCCTACCTATTTTGTAAGATGTTTTTAACTTGGCAACACTGATCAATTTTGGCGCCATTTTCAGATGTCAAAGTGAAGCTAGCGTTTTGATATTGCAAAGTCGCAATAGAGGCTGTATATTAACATTCCTTTGTGTATATTTTGTGTATTCGCATTTTTATTTATGGTAGTGTACCTGTTTGGATTCAGATAGTTTTTTTATAATAGTTATAGTAGATATGGGCTGTTTTTATTTTATCTACACCGATTGCTACAGATTATATTGTGCAATATGTAATGGATTTTTCTCTATTGTAAAATAAAGTTGTCAGTTTTAACCCGTAGTTGTAATTGGGGTGGGATCGGTTGGAGGTGTGTAGATTTCCTTAAATGATTTACTTGAAATTTGTCCCGGACCATAGATTATATGATTGTAAACTTTTTTCACGATTCATTATAAATACTGGCCTATAATAACGACAATAAAACTATTAGAAAACAATCCCATAGTTTGGTTGCGTAGTCAGATATCAATGCAAAACGGTACTAATGGCCAAGAGTTTCTTTTAGTTTCTATTCACATGGTCTATGCGAAGGGATTTTAGTGAGAGTGACGCTTCCGTTGTTAAGATACTGAATGTTTAATGTAATAGTACCCGGCATTGGGTGGTCATACTGTAGTTATGTATCTACTGCGCCTGGTTTGAGCAAGAATTGGAACATAGTGACACTATGCTTCGTATTCGGAGGGCGCCATACATATAGGCGGGGACTCCTAGAGCCCCTTAGCAACGCTGTAGTGCGCAGGCCGCGCGCCTCCTTTCGAAGCCTTTGAAGTAACATAACATTTTCTATGGTTCATCTTCACTTAGTCAAGTATTAAAGTATTAGTAATAAATGGTAATAAACACAGCCGATCTTTCATTTATCGCTTTTTCGTACCTACAAATTAGTTTTATTATATTTTATTTTTAATACCAAAGATGTAGTCAGCTTCGAGTCCAATGTTGGGCGCCAGTACAGTTCATTTTATTAGTTTAAATCTACCCCCAGTTTTGAGTAGTGTCTAGTAATGTGGGTAGTACGAAAAGTATTCTTTCAGTGTATATTTGATATAGCCTCTACCGAATTAAGTACGCCCTTCAACTGAGACGAGTGTTATTATCTCTATGAAATCAAGTTGATTTCATATTTACTTGTCAGTCTACTATATTATTTTGGCTAGCTATATCAGTATAGACTGTCTGGAGGAGTTGGCCATTGGACATAGATGCATGGTGACGTCAGTACAGTACACAGCGAGTTGTAGCGGTGGAGTTTTAGCGAGCATGACTGGGTGCAGACTGGTGACCGCCGACGAGACCAAACGCCCGGCGTGGAAGACGGAAGATCGACCACTGGCATTTTCTTTAGACAAGACAATACTGAACAATAAAAAGAAGTATTCCTCTTTTCGGTAGACATTTGTAATGCTGAAAAGAGTATTTATGCAAATTTTGCTTTTTTATGTTATTCTTGAGAATTTGGTATTGTCTTGGTTTGCAGGCGACCGTTGCCGCAGGCTGAGTTTATCCTTGGTGTCCCTACAGTCCTAATAGAAGTGCATCCCAGTAAATTAGATCCGTAGACGAATAGACATATTTGGGTGCTGGGTTTTACATGTTGTTATATAAACGTAGTTGAATGGATCAGTTTTTTATAATAATAGTGAAAAGTTTCACTTGAAATGCTTTAAAGGAGTTTATTTTTTAAAATTATCGAGTAGTTTACGTAGTTTCTAGTAGTTTAAAGAATTAGATGAGAATTTTAAAAGCATATCATCAATAAACCCCATGATGTAGACACAAACATCTTGTGCCTTACTTTAGTTTTTCTTCGGTATAAATAACGCTTTGTCGATGGAAATGCTGGCAACTCTAGACGTAGAACACGGACCAAAGACAAATAGCTTGGGAAATGGAGACAATATTTTTTGTAAAAATTTATCGTTGTTTTTTAACTTTGGCGTTGAGACGTCGCTAAATACATTACGAATTAGATGTTTCTTTTGTTTTTTTACATGATAGTAGTGTATTTTATAGAGAAAAAGTATTTGTAAACGAGGAACAGTAAAAGATAGCGACCCCATCAGTCGTAGTACAAACTAAATTAAGTATTTTGTAATGGAAATTGTAATGTCATATTTGACATGTCTTCCTTAAAAACGATAGACTGATGTTAGTCACCCGTTATGTATCGTTTGATATCCCGTCTCGCTGGGATGCACTAGATTTGGTTTTACGTAGGTTTGCCATAGACAATGTGAGGGCGCTTGTTCGGACCTCGACCTGTCACTTTTGACGTTTACACTTTTTAATTATCATATCACTAATCAAAGGCATGGTCTGAAAAAGTGCTTTTTCAAATCATTAAGTAAACGAATGGTTTTTAATTAAAAGTAGATATTTAAGAGTGTTGAGTAGTAATACCCCTTTACGAGACTAACGCAGAGTGCCTCATCATGTGACAATATCCTTAGATCACATTTCAGTTGTCTGCGAATTTATTTTTACCACGACTTTTGCTTGCCGACTTACCGTTTTATTCACTAAATTAAAAAATCAAAACTATCGAGTGGTAAAAATGAATACGTTTATCTGTGATTGTATGGACTTGTAATTATTTGTTCATTGGATACCTCGAAGAAATTTCTAGTCACTTTAGTTATTGACCCGTTTAGTTTAGTCGAGAGGATGTTGATTTTGGGTTTGAATCAGTTATAGTTTAGACTTGTTTTAATTTTGCCATTTTGGCATGACGGTCTGGGTCTCGACACCACGGAAACCAGAGAGCATAGCACGAATATTGGCAATCCGCGCCTTCGTAACGTCATGGACGACAATGTCAAATCTCATAAATTTTGACATTTCGCCGATGACGTTACAAAGGAGAGTGTCACAAATATTCGTGCTAGGCTCTCTGTGCAGTGTGCGAGTTACAGACCGTTACCCAACACCCTGTATATATATAGTGTAAGAAAATGTCACTCAAAATATTGTGTGTGTAATTTAAAATTAACTTTCGTATTAGGGGTGTCTTTAGATTAGGTGTTTCTCTATCTCTCTCTTGTTTGGATATTTGAAATTTGATAAATAGTTCTTTTCAATAAATTCCGAGTAGTTTGGTCTTATAAATTACCGGGTTTGAGTGAAGTGTTAACGAAGTGTTGAAAGTTCGTAAAATACGAGTTTTATTATGATTTTATTTTTTAAGTCCATCTCATACCCCTGAAGTCACCCTAGGGGTCATAAATGTCCAATATTTCCCCGTTAGAAAATGCTAGACTAAGATAACTCACGGGACCGCGTGCATTTGGAGTTAATCTCAATAATAATTGTTTTCGACGCGATTATAAAAAAATGATTAATTTATTGAATGGTCGACTTGGACATTTATTTCCCTTTGGGGTTATATTTCAATAGGAATAGGTGGATGGACGTTTCGTTTATGGTAATTAGAAACGCTTCACTCATAGCCCATGTGTTTTTAGATATCAAATTATAATAAAGTGCCCCACGAATTTGTAATATTGTAAGTTCATAACCGAGAATCCATATTTACATTTAGTTGTAGTTGGACGTGTTTGTAATTCATCCTTATATCGGGAATGTATAGATTTTTTACTGTAATTAACCTATATATTATCACGTATGGCAACACATTTGTTCTGTCAAACTGTGTTGTTATATTACAAGAGGGAAATGTGATTATTTTCATTTACGATTGAATATCTGATTTTA
>JAAOEG020000021.1:2001023-2013042 GCA_011763625.2 Papilio bianor | reverse complement strand
GATAGAGTGATTGAAGAGGAAGGTTAATATGTATAATAACATCCATTAAATAGTGGAGAAATACTGTTATTTTTGAGGTTTCTAATGTGATATCGTAAGTAATTACATTTTTTCCGCTTACGTTGCAACAAACGCAGAATACCCTCCGAGATGTATCAGATTTATACCCGTGCGAAGCCAGAGCGGGCCGCTAGTAGTAACATAAAACACACAATAAAATTACAATTAGAGTATCGGTGAGTCAGAGGTTAAACTTGACTTATAATGTGCAGGTCCTGGGTTTGAAGCCCATGTGTTCATATTGTTAAAAAAAATATGCTGAATAACTGTAAGGACGACTTGTAAACTGTAGGTCTTGGGTTCGAATCCATGTTCCCATGTTTCCCATTTAAAAATGTCATGTGTACATTTATCCGACGGTCCGGTGAATTAAAACATGGTAATGTTTTCATTCACAGAGACAGTTGCAATTAGTTGACAGATAAAATATATTCTTGTGGTATTCGAAATCGTTATTTTAAACTTTTATACTAATACCGCGATCGCGACTTTGTCCGCGCGGAATAAAAAAAACTTAACTTAGAATATTACTGATTATTAATTTCTGACAAAAGTTTCTGTTATCAAATTTTAATTCATACTAAATAATATATCTATACATATAATACAATTGGAGTGTCTGTTTGTAACATTGAAATAACCGTTTTTTGCTACGTGTGTATGAATAAATATACGGTACATACACAAAAATAACATTTATTACAATTTTTGTCTGTCTGTCTGTTTGTTCCGGGTAATCTCTGGAAGGGCTGGACCGATTTTGACGGGACTTTTTTTGGCAGATAGCTGATGTAGTAAGGAGTAACTTAGGCTATGTTTATTTTAGAAAAAAATCTTTTATTTAAGAAAAAAAACGGGTGGACGGAGTCGCGGGCGACAGCTAGTAATATTATAAATGCGAAAGTTCTGATGGATGGATTTGTTAGAGTTTGTAGCCTAAACTGCTGAACGGATCTCGATGATTGTCATAGATGTAAAGGATAGTCTGGAACACATAGGATACTTTTGATGCCGGAAATAGTTACGGTTCCAGTATAATACATTAATTTTGTTGTTTCATGTTTTCTCGGTAAATGAGCAACGGATAAACATATTTTATTGAAATTTGGCACAGATATAAAACATAATCTGGAGTAACACATGGGATACTTTTCATCGACTAAAATTGTGATATTCCCGAGGGATATTTCGTTTTATTTGATACTAGTGGCCCGCTCCGGCTTCGCACGAGTATAAATCTGATAAATTTCGTAGGGTTCAGCCTGCGTTTGTGGCAATGTACATGGAAAAAATGTAATTAAATGTAAATGTAATTATTTACGACATCACATTAGAAGCCTCAAAAATAACAGTATTCCTCCACTATTTAATGGATGTTATTGTACATATAAACCTTCCTCTTCAATCACTCTATCTATTAAAAACAAACCGCATCAAAATCCGTTGCGTGGTTTTAAGGATTTAAGCAGTCAAGGGGATATACAGACAGGGAAAGCGACTTTGTTTTATAATATGTAGTGAAGTCACAACGGCTTAACATATATTACAGACAGACTGTATAGATAGATTGAGAATTTGTTTAGGTTAATTTAAATAGATTAATTCAACACAGATTATAAAACTTTATAATTGCCGTACTACATTGAGTGTTTTGTTTCGTCAGTAAACAATGGTTCCTTCAAGAGTTTTTGAAATTACTAATTATAAAACAAAATAATTAAATTATAATGTATTGTTATTTTAACGAGAATTAAAGATTTTGGAAGATAATTCTCTACATATAATAAAATTGGAGTGTCTGTTTGTAATATTGAAATAAATAATTTATATGAATATATATACGGTACATACCAAAATAACATTTTTCACAATTTTTGTCTTTCTGTCTGTCGGTCTGATTGTTCCGGCTAATCTCTGAAATGATTGGACCGATTTTGACGGGACTTTTATTGGCAGGCAGCTGATCTAATAAGGAGTAACTTAGGCTACGCTTCTTTTAGAAAAAATCTTTTGTTTAAGAAAAAGAACGCGCGGACGGAGTCGCGGGCGACAGCTCGTACATATAATAAAATTGGAGTGTCTGTTTGTGATGTTTAAATAACTGTTTTTTACTACATGTATATGAATATATATATACGGTACATACACCAAAATAACGCTTTTTACAATTTTTGTCTATCTGTCTATTTGTTCCGGCTAATCTCTGAAATGGCTGGACCGATTTTGACGGGACTTTTATTGGCAGGTAGCTGATGTAAAAAGAGTAACTTAGTCTAAGTTTATTTTAGATATTTTTTTGTCATTTTAAGAAAGAACGTGCTGACGGAGTCGCAGGCGACCGCTATTTGTTGATAAAATAATGACCTAAGAATTTCCGTAGAATGTGTTTATTATAAAATTAAATAAAATGGATCGTATAATTTTATAATACAATATAATTTGTAATTAAATTGGAAATTATGTAAAAGACAATTTGGCAGAATAACAAGAATACTATTGCCTTTTGGATGATGGAATTTAAAAAATTAAACACTAGTGATGTTCTACTTACAACTAATTAGATCAATTATAGACATCGTTTATTTTATCACATTAACCTATTTAACCTCAAAACTTTACATGTCAAAAATTATATTATTCTTATTAGACTTACCATCAATAATTTTCCTTCTAGCCACAGCAACATGAAATTATCAATCTTCTCGTGTCATACACTCTCACATTTGCTTAGCATTATAGTAGTTAATCTCCATTGTTCACTTAAATTATTATAATTTATAGTATTTAACACAACCTTATAAATAAACTACACAATAGAACACACAAAAACACAATTGTTTTAACTGACACGTTATTCTAAGCATATTACACTACACGCTCCGCTCAACACACATCTTCGCATCAAAGAAGAATTCCTACTGATTATTTCATGGCAATACATAGACACGGTTATGTAAAATAATATAAATTGGACACAATTATATGATAATACACCTTAAAGAATAATCCACAAAGTTCAAATTAGGAAAATCGTATTGGGGTGGCTGTAAACTCACCCCGCATTCACCCCATCCCAGCTAAAGGGAAGTCCGTGAAATACAGACGTTGGTTTTACGTTATCTTGTTGTATTTTTAACATGCTTATGCCACAATATTATTAAATTGTGAAACAAGAAACTACCTTGTCTAGTGGATTATCATCACAATTTGCTTTGGATTTATACTGTTCATCGCCTGAAGAATTTGACATTCCATTTAGTGAATAAGTACAGCTTTAATCATCATCAGCTCATACATCCCCACTGTGGAGATCGGAGCCTACCATAAGTTAGGAGTAACGAGGCCTTAGTCAACCACGCTGGTCCAGTTTATTGTCTTCACACATATCTTTGAATTTCTTCGCAGATATGTGCAGCATCAAGTTCTCCTTTACCGCAATAACGACCTATAAATGTACATGATATGAAATTCATCCAAAAATATCTTGGCATATAGCGGGATTCGAACGCAGGACCTGTAGATTACAAATCAAGTGCTTAACAATTAAGTCAAGGTCTACCCCATTTATAGTCACAAAAAACGAAACTGATATTAAAAACTAATAGTTATTATAACCGTTTTGTAATAGTTATTTTAACGCTATTTTCGTCACATCACTATAGAATTCAGTGTTGCCTGCTAATAAAACTGGTGTTTAATTAAATTGAAGTAATTGTTTTTGTCTTTCATATTTATAGTTGTATGAGATCAGGGTAAATATAATAGGGCTTAATAACCAGTCGTTGATGAGGGTTGGATTGACCGCATGCAAATTAGAAAGGGTTCTTCATTAACTCGCTTTGGATTTTATGAATCATGAAATTTAGACGTCTCCACATTTATAAAATTAATATCAGACCTTTGCTCTTTATTGTTTGAATTTAGAATCTTTATTTAACGATGTTTACACAGATAAATAATCTTATCAATAGAATGTGTAGATGTTTGTTAGAAGTATCTCCAGAACTCAACGGATTTAGATTAAAATAAAGGCTTCTAAGTTTTTTTTAATTAAGTTAGAAAGGTAGAAGTATTTTAGCCTGCATGAAATTAATAATATAGAATTAACATGTAAAAATCTATCCTTGAAATGCACATTTTCCCTCCAAAAGACAATTCATATGCCCTTTTTTCTGGCATATACGTATCTTATACAATTAAATCGCCTAATATGATCCCCTTACTCGCGGTTTCACAATGGCACGCTGGCAATTTCCATGTTGAAGCTAAATCATTTGGTAGCCGATTATGATGGTTCCATCCGAGTATCTGGAGGCTAGGATTAATGTAATATATAAATAAAACTCAAATAACAAAGGAACAAAAGATAAAACACGAATAAAACTATGTAGGTACGTTATAATGTTGGAATCAAGAGACGAAGTTTTGATTTTTTTTACATAAAAGTACAAACTTAATGAAAACCAACTTGATTTTATAACTTAGAAGTTATTTAATTTATTCTCAGCTTGTTACACACACGCTAGGGATTGAAATCAAAAATCTTGAACACACGCCGATGACCTGCATTTTTGAATTACGTAAATTATAAGTTAGAATATAGATGGCGTTTTTATAAAATGTGTTAAAATAATTCATAATTATAATTACGATAATTTATTTGTAGCTTACTTTTTTTAATATCAAAAGAGAACAAACCTTTTAATGTTTATTTACCAAAACTTTCACATTTAAATTTTTCCGTGATCACGTTTTTGCGTATCTATGACACTCACCAAAACAAAACCGAAAGTGTCAATGTCAAAATACATAAAATAACCTATAAAAGGTTCTATCTTACGTATTATAAATATTTAAAATTAATCATAAGTCCATAAGTTGGATTACAATTTAACAATAATTCATGTAAAATAAGTGTACCAAAGGATTATTTAATCTCTAAAAATGAATATAGCCCGTAAAATTTGTACTGTACGTTATCAAAGCATCAACAAGAGGTTTTCAAGAAAAATTACAATATCTGGTAATCAATACGAGTCTTCATCAACACAACCTCAAGTTAAAGACGAGAAATTTGATTTTGAGGACTTGAAAGTTCTAGAACGCGTTGAACGTCGAAAAGCTCAAATTCCGCCCTTCATGAAAAATGTATTCGTTAGCATATTCAACAGGGATTTACTTGCTTATCCTGAGATTTTAAACAAAGATGAGTCTGTGGCGTTGAATCAGAGAGTTTCTGCTCTCGAGCGTGTCTTTTCCGATCCAGATAAAACATTGGAAGACCGTAAAAATGCGTTAAAAGGTACAAAAATGTATGCAGCCCCTGTTTCTTTAACTAATAATGGTTTAGCAGTCAATCATACGGAGAGTCTTCGTTATTTAGAGACTATAAGTACAGATTTACAGCTCAGTCGGCAAATAAGTGATCATTGGGTTGGTTTGAATGTTTTAAAGATTGGTTTAGCTGAGGATATGTATCAAAAGATTATCGATGACATGACAACTGGTGAACATACAATAGCATTGTGTATTAGAGAGAAAGTAGCTGAGAGGATATTACAAGCAGACTTTAGGACTTCTGCTGACGTCGATGAAAGAGGTCAGTATTACCATGTTCATATACAAACTCTTAACCAAAGACAAACTGCACTCAAAAAGTCGTAAATAAAGTACATCAGCTGAAAATTTCTTTTTAAATTATAGGGTGGCAAAGAATGAAGTGGCCACCTGTATCCAAAATAGCTAAGGGACTACTACCCAGAGAGATCTGCCAAAGCATATATGTTGCCTACCTTTAAATGAATGGAAAGGGGATGCATAGAAAAAGTAAATTTTTCCTTTCATATCCAGCCTCTTCTATCAAGTCTACTTTCCCTTCCCTTTCTTTCCTTATAGAAAAGAGTGGGAAGGGATTTAGGACTAGAATTACGGCTCAAGAATGGACACTTATCAAATGAAACACATAATTACTTCCACGTCACAGCTGTCTTGTCAGCTTGTCTTGTGGTATCGCACCAAGTGAGATGGTCAAATTGTGCAACAGATGGTGGGATATACCACTGTTAAATGTCACCTGGCTTTTCCTCAACTTTTACATACCTAGCTTGTTTGCAACACTGTCAATGGTCAATCCAGTAATAATGACAAAGTAACGGCTTAAGCCAAGGGTTCTGAGGGAGCCCTCGATCTTAGTTACTCTTAAATGAGGTTTAAGCTAAATGCCATCTGTGCTCGGCCACCTCAATCCCTATGAAGCTGTAAATGCCTCAAAGCAAATAGTGACTATCCAGTCACAAAAAACCATTCATGGAATTAATAAAAAATGCAGTAAGTAGCTTACATTCTATATCTGTACCAAATTTCATTGAAATCCGTTGTTTCATTATATAGGTTCTAAAAAACATCCATCTAAATATGCATATCACTACATAGTATAAAACAAAGTCGCTTTCAATGTCTGTATGTCCCCTTGACTGCTTAAATCTTTAAAACTACGCAACGGATTTTGATACGGTTTTTTTTAATTGATAGAGTCATTGAAGAGGAAGGTTTATATGTATAATAATATCCATTTAAAAGTAGAGAAATACTGTTATTTTTGAAGTTTTTAATGTGATGTCGTAAATTATTACAACTTTTCCACTTACATTGCAACAAACGCAGGCTGAACCCTACGAGATTTATCAGATTAATACCCGTGCGAAGCCGAAGCGGGCCGCTAGTAAATAATATTAGTCAGATAATTTTAAAAGTGTTTTATTGTTATTGCTGCCATGGATGGACTTTAACATTCCTCTGTTTAGTTTACAGACTTTAATCCTCAATTATTTCAGGTGTATGGCGTATATCTGGCGAGAAGATATGTCTTCAATCGTCTCAATACTATTTGGTATTAAGTATAGTTGATACAAGCCGGCTTAAAATGTTTCTTGTACATCCCGGAGCTCATGGTGTCAGTCATAATGGATCATATGTCACATTTATGAAGACTCCAGGTAAGGAAGTGATGTACATTATTTTTTTATTTTTAACTCTTCTCCAGTCTTTGTCACTGACAAGCTTAGTGTGCCACACATAAATGCCGGCAATCTATCTGCGGATCCTCTGGCATTGCAGATGTCTTTGGACGGATCAAATAATTTTAGGAAATCCACTGCTCATTTGGCACCTCTCCCCATCCCTAGTCAATCCTCCCAACCCTTCTCTCCCTTCAACATGTTACGTAATTTATGGATGACCCCTAACTCCTACTATATCACCTTACTATATGTCCCTACTAAGTAACTCGGAGCCCACCCTAAGTTAGGGGTGACTAGGCCTAGTCAACACTGGCCCAATGCATGATTGGTTGATTTTACAAATATCTTTAAATTTCTTCTGCAACATGTGCAGCATTACAATGTTTTCTTTCTCGGTAAGAATGTTGTAGTACATTTGAAATTCGGAAATCAAAAAACACATTGGTACTAGTGGGATTCGAAGCCAGGACCTGCAGATTACAATTTTCACAGTGGTAGAGCCCGCTTTAACATCTTTTCACGAATTGGCTGGCTCGCCTGGTGTAATACCACAACCACACAGAAGACAGGCGTGAAGTGGAAGTTTCTTCTGATGAGTGTGGTGCCGGAGGCCTAATTGTAATCCTCTTTCCCTGAGCCGATGCTCTGAACATAAATGTTAAAAAAAGAAAAATAATATGAGTTGGATGACACCTCACTTTTAAAATTGGTTCAGTTTGTAACTCACAGTTGAACTAACCCATATTCATTCTTTCAGCGTTACCACTAGATATGGCTACGGAAGAGAGTTTAGCTAAAACACTAAGTGTTTCTAGACTTTATACAGCTTCACTCTGTAGGTCTAGTTTATTAAACGCTATGCAGACTATCAGTGAATATATATCACCTCGGACATTTTCAGGTATTTATATAATTTTACAGGAAGCCTAGACTAGACTAAGTTATTGAGGCAATAGCAATTTGGTATACCATCAGCTCACTATACGTCCCCAGAGGGGCTCGGAGCCTACCCCAAGTTAGGGGTGACTTGGCCTTAGTCAACGCTGGAACAGTGCGGGTTGACTTTACACACATCTTTGAATTTCTTCTCAGGTACATGCGGGTTGCTCGATTTTTTCCTTCACCGTAAGAACGTCGGGTAAATGTTCATATGAAATTCGTAAATCGAAAAACACATTGGTACATGGCAGGATTCGAACCAGGACCTGCAGATTACAAGTCAAGTGCTCAGCCCCTGAGCCACCGACTTTTGATATGTACACAATTTGATATGTAGTTTGATTTGATGAGTAGATTTGATATGTAGCCTCTATCCACATTGAATCATCATCATCATCATCAGCTCACTATACGTCCCCACCGAGGGGCTCGGAGCCCACCCTAAATTAGGGGGTGACTAGGCCTAAGTCAACAGTGGCCCAATGCCGGTTGACTTCACACTTATCTTTGACCCAGGATCTGCAGATTAGAAGTCTGGTATACTGTGAAATTTATGATTTGTACAGTCCATAAATAACTTTGCGTACGTAACGCGTTATACTAAAACACCCCTATAACGCGGAACCAATCTACCGGGGAATACGGTTACTGTATAATAAAATTTTGAATATGCTCTCCGACCTCTATCAGAGGGGTTAGTTTAAAATCTTACCACAAATCACCATTGGGGGTGAAGGGTTGAAACTTGTCCTCATCAAAAATATTATAAAGGCAAAATATTATCAGGTAAACCGATGTCAGAAGTATCAACGATCCAATCAGTGATAGGAGAAGCTCTCCTCAATATATACGCCTCAGAGAGTGCTGAGTACTTCACAGCTGGACTCCTTGATGGATATATGGACCCTGATGCTGAACTGGAAATGGCCATGTGCAGGTCAGGAGTCAAAACAACTTGTATGTAGGCTATGTGATTTCCAGACTGTTGTATCTGTAATATTTCATCGAGATCCGTTGAGATTTGTAGATATCTTCAAACATCTAAACACACTTTTATCGTTATAGTTTGTATAATTGACACAATATCTTTATAAATAATATCCTATGTCTTATTCTAATGTATTAGCTATATTATTGTAAAGTTTGATCGGAATCCATTTAGTAGTTTTTGCATGAAAGAGTAACAAACATACATACATCATTTCTTAGTAATTTTCGCGTTTATAATATTTTAATTCAATTTTCAGGAACTTTATAGCAGATCAGGGTCTGAACACTATGTTAAAATTAATAGCAATACCAAATATCGAAATGAAAGATGAAACTTTACAATTATTGGAGAATATGAGATCTCTGACATTGACGGGGGAAACTATGGACAATGTGAATATGTTTATAGGTATGTATGTATGGAGAAATTGGAAATTTCAGATTCTTTAATTATCGACTTAAAAATGGTGCAGACACCAAGCGAAGAACGAAAGGGTGTTGGAAGTGGTAGTTTACTCATAGCGATGAACTGTAGCGAGTTATTTAATGTCGAGTATCGAGTAATTTAGTGTCGAGTATCGTGTAATTTAATATCGAGCATCAAGTAATTTAGTATCGAGTGGCGAGTAATTTAATTATATAGCACCGAGTAATTTAGTATCGAGCATCTAGTAATTTAGAATCCAGTAGTGAGAAATTTAATACCTAGTATCGAGCATCGAGTACAGAGTCATTTAGTAATTAAACTTTACGAGAGTAGATTTGCAAATTTAATACCTAGTATCGAGCATCGAGTAATATAAAATCGGTCATCGAGTAATTTAGTCTCGAGTAGCGAGAAATTTAATAACTAGTATCGAGCATCGAGTAATTTAATATCGAGCATCGAGTAGAGAGTCATTTAGTAATTAAATTTTACGAGAGTAAATTTGCAAATTTAGTCCAGCCGATCCTCCTTCTTTCTATCACGACGAGTAGCGTCCTCCACTCGGTCATCTGCTAATCAAATCCGAACACGTCATTCTAGTCGAGTTCTTTAGTAAACATTAGTGTTGCAAAACGTCACTCACTTGTCTACTGTACAGTGACAGTAGGATTTTTGGACAGTAGATAGTATTTTAACTACTAAATTACTCGACTACTCGGTACTCGACTAAAATTTAATCCTGGTGCGATATAGGTTGTGTCAAAATTACCCTGTCACCATTTCCCTGGTCACTCACGTGGTCACAAGATTTTATAAACTTTGGTTTAAGTTTAATTTTTTCAGCAGTTTTTCGACATACCCTACTTGTGAGAGTTTTCTTTTATAGGTCATTAAATCATCCTGTATATATGATTTTTAGCACTAAACGGTATCCATCACGCGGGTAAGATGATGTCTGAAGAAATCAAACAGATTAGGAATCCACTTTTCAATCCAACTTTTATCTTGAAAAAGATTCTCGCTGACAGACATCAGGTAAATATGATGTGAAAATCTCCTTATTTTAGGACAGACAGCAAAAAAAAAACAACTACCTCTTTCCCGCGACTCCGTCAGCGCTTAATTCAAATTAAATTTAGTATCCTATGTGTTATTCCAGTATTCTATATCTGTTTTAAATTTCAATAAGATATGTTGATCCGTTGATGAATTATCGAGCAAATACGTTAATAACAAAAAACTACGTATCCCTCAGGAACCGTAACTATTTCTAGGATCAAAAGTAGCCTAAGTTCTTCCAGACTATCCTCTACATCTATGACAATCATCGAGATCCGTTCAGCAGGTTAGGCTACAAACTCTAACAAACATCCATCTAAACTTTCGCATTTGTAATATGAATTAGGATTGTTCTGAATGTACTCGTTAGTGCAATTTACGTCCCCACTAAGGGGCATCCTAAGGGATGACTAGGCCTTAGTCAGTGCAGTGACTTCACAAATTCGTTTGATGAGTGTGTTACCGGTTGCCTAATTGTAATCCTCTTTCCCTTCCCACTCTTAGGAATGATGGGAAGGGAAAGTGGATTGGAAGGAAGACGCATAGGAAAGGGGGATATATAATACTCTTTTCATGTCTCCTTCTCCGTAAATTAAAGGTAGGCAACGCATCTGCAATAACGGATGTCTATGGGCAGTGGTCACTCGTTGTTTTAGCAACAAGTTTTATCGAAGTTGAGTTCTTTTTTTATATTACAAGGTGGTAAACGAGCAGCCACCTGAAATCGCTAAAATAGCGAAGTGACTGCCCATAGACATCCGCAATTATAGCGTTGCCTACCTTTAATCGACGGAGGAGACGCACTGAAAGAGAACATTTCCTCTTCCTATGCGTCCTCTCCTCCGTGAAGTCCACTTCCTCTTGCCATACTTCTCTTTTAAGAAAGGGGTGGGAAGAGGAAGAGGACTAGTATTAGGCCTCCGGTACCACACTTGACGCCTGTCTTCTGTGTGGTCGTGGTATTACACCAGACGAGCCCATTCGTGCGAAGATGTTAAAGCGGGCTCTACCACTGTTCTGTTTTGGAGATACTTTCCATACATCCATCCATTAAAACTTTCGCATTTATAATATTTATCCTTAGTTCAACAGTTTTTATACCTGTATCTAATTTTTGAGCCGTTTCCAGGAAAAAGACGACCCCAAATTAGATTTATATCTAGCAGAACATCTTCACCCCTCTCTCAGGATACCGTCCGAGCAGCTGGAGTACTGCGTCTTACGGATGAAGTTCTCCTGCGAGACGATGATGAGTAGACACGGGATGGACGTCGCTACTGCTTTCACGTGAGTTTCGTCATCACCATCATCATCATCATCATCATCATCATCAAGTCATACGTCCCCACTGAAGGTTGAACCTACCCTAAGGGTGTCTAGGCCTTAGTCAGCCCTGGCCTAGTATCTTGACTTCATTATCATCAGCTTATACTTCCACTGAGGGATGAACTTACCCTAAGGGTGTCTAGGTCTTAGTCAGCCCTGGCCTAGTATCTTGACTTCATTATCATCAGCTTATACTTCC